>VYZT01050774.1:0-10841 GCA_013400735.1 Pomatostomus ruficeps | reverse complement strand
TTCCCCCTATCCCACTGCCACATTCAGGCACTTACAACTTTAAAGGAAACATTAAATTCCTCAGGCTTGAACCTAGGAGTGTTGGACCACTGACAGTCATCAAACCTACACAGGTGAAAGGCTGAGTAGTTTGCCAATAATTACAGTAGATTCATCCTCTCCCGCTGAGTGTTTGACTTGGCTTCTTAGCCTATGTCAGATATATAGCAGCTGGGTCTCTGGCGAGTCTTGTGCTCCAGCTGGGAAGGAGCAAACACCAGGCTGACTAGGAAGTAGAAGCACACAGCCTTTTCTCTCTCTCAGAAGAGATTATTCCCTGCAGCCAGATGGTTTAACATAAGAAACACTGCAGTCAGTAATCAGTTGCAGGTTGGAGGCAGTGGTCATATTGACTGTCTTTCTGCTGAGATTTGGGTCTGCTTGGATGAATTTTCCATCCAGTATGTTTTGTTTTCTTGGTGGTTTTGTGCTAAGTATTCAGCAGTGGAATGTGTCAGAATAGAGAATGTTCTTTATTCTGCTGGTACTTTTCCTATGCTGCCAGGAAATATGCTCCAGGTATAAAATAATCTTTTCAATTCCTACATTGCAGCTCAAATGGGTGTGAGCTCTGCACACGCTTATTCTCCTCATTCTGTTTCTGACTCCCAGCTGAGAATGGTGCATAGCAGGACTGCTGCTGTTCTGCTCCATGCTTGTAAGAGTCATCATTTTCTTGGTTTCAGGGGGGAAGTGGTCAAGCAGTGTTACTGCCTTACAATAGTAAGGGAAGTTAAGGTAAGAGATAATACAGAGGAGCATTTCTATTATATGATGGAATATTAAAGAATAAGGGCTAATGCATAACTAAGGAGAATAGGCATTTGCTGTTCAACACCTACTTCTGACCTAGCCTGATCTTTGAGATGAACTTTAAACTAATTCCTGGTTTTTCTTTAGGATTTTTTTTTGAGATTCTTTAGTAAAATAAACCTTTTAAAATTATGGTTAGTGAATAGTTGAAAGGTTGGAGGACTAAAGAGAGGTGAGAACTGTGGGTCAGTACTTCTGCTACTGTGAAACAATATATTAAAGGCAACTTTACATCACAGTATAATTAAAAATTCAGAATGATACCAACAGGCAATTTTTGAATCAAACTTAGTAGTAGTGGAAAAAAACCTGGATGTGTACTTGAAGCATTTAGGAGATTTATATTTCCCTCTTCTGCCTTTGATGTAGAAATCAGGCATATCTACAACCTAGACATTTTCTGGAGTGTAAAACCTGATTCTTATTATAAGAGCAGTTATATTAAGGAAATGCGAAAGAAGCTTAGATTCACTGAGTTAGGAATCACAGACTTAAAGAATCATCAAGGTTGAAAAAGACCTTTAAGATCACTGAGTCCAGCTATTGACCTAACACTTCTATCTTCATCTAAACTATGTCCCAAGTACTACAGCTACACATCTTTTAAATACCTTCAGCTATGGCAACTTTATCACTTCCCTGGGCATCCTGCTTAACAACACTTTTGGTGAAGAAATCTTTCCTAATAACCAATCTAGATATCTGAACCTCTGGATCAACTTGAGGCTATTTTTCTTGTCCTATAGCTCTTTACGTAGGAAAAAAGACTAACCCCTACCTTGCTACAACCTCCAATCAAGTAGTTACAGGGAGCAATAAGGTCTCCCCTCAGTCTCCTTTTCTCCAGGCTAAACAACCCCAGCTCCCTCAGCTGCTCCTCTTAGGACTTAATCTCTAGACCTTTTAACAGCTCTACTGCCCTTCTCTGGACGACTCTAGCACCTAAATGTCTTTCTTGGAGTAAAGGGCCCAAAAATGAACATAGGATTTGAGGTATGCTCATGTTCAAGGGCCTTTGGCCTGCACTTACGTCCAGGTCGTCTTCTGCCGGACAGCTTTCCAGCCACTCATCCCCAAGTCTGTAGCTTTGCATGGTGTTGTTGTAACCCAAGTGCAGGACTCAGCACTTGGCCTTGTTCAACCTCATACAGTTGGCCTTGGCCTATTGATTCCTCCTGTTCTGATCCCTCTGCAGAGCCTTTGTGTCCTCAAGTAGATTAACATCCCCCCCCCACCAACTTGGTCCTCTGTGAATTTGCTGAGGGTGCACTTGGTCCCTTCATCTGGACCATTGATAAAGCTATTAAGCAGGACTGGTCCCAATACCAAGTCCTGGGGAACACCACTCGTGACTGGCTGCCAGCTGGATGTAACTCCATTCACCTCCATTCTCTGTGTTCAGCCATCCAGCAAGTTTTTAACCCAGAAAACAGTGTACCTGTCCAAGCCATGAAGAGGTGGTTTGTTAGGAGAATGCTGAGGAATTAAGGTAACTGAGAAAAGGCCCATCCTTTTCTACTTAAAGAATTCTACTTTGTAGAACTTGTAGGTAGCATGTTTCCATGGATGGCTTACATTAATGTACAGTAGAAGTAAAGCAGGGATAAACTGTGCTCAGTGCAATTACCTGAGTTGAACACAGATGAATGCAACAAGATTATCCTGATGACTGAGTCACCCAGGACTCTCTGACAAGAAGGGCATTGAAACATCTGAGATGGATACTACTAGTTCTGAAAAAAAGTGATTTTTATTGCAGATTCTGAGATAAAGGACAAGGAAGACTTTTTGTTATGTGCCTAGACAAAGGCTTCCCTAGGAACTGAAGTCACTCCTGTGTCCCATGTGTCCTACCGAACTTCAAATACTTACAGGAATTTGCTCAATCTTGGGGTGTGAAAACCCAACCATTTTCTTTTAGTTTTTAAAAAGATGACTTAACACTTTTAATTGTTTTTATTAAAAGTACTTAAATGTTAAACTGATATTAAAAAAAATAAATTCTTCTTTCATCAAATGTAGTGACCACATATATCCCTTAAATCTAGTTTCGGTGTTCTGGAGAGGGAAGTGCCTAGTCTAGTAGTAATACATAATACGTAACAAACCACAGTATAATACAGGAGAATGTAGAGAAACTAAGAAGAAATGAAAGTAAAGAAAGATACATCCTGCTAGACAGAAGTAACATATATGGTCAGGAGAAAAAAAAAGTAAAAAATTGGAAATTCAGAGTTAGATAATAGAATAGGAGGAAAATTAATCACAGTAAAAGGGAGTTAGAGTAAAATCTTAGTTCCACTGAGGAACTGGCTGAACTCCTAATGCAGTAATGCCATTTCTGGATAACACAGAGGATATAGAAAACATGACAGGCTGCATTAAAGAAGGTAAGATTAAGAAGATTTCTTTCTTTTCTCTGGAGTATGTTTGTGGTATGGAGTATAGCTGCACTCACATGTCTCACATATGGCCTAGAGATGTCTTTTTTTGTTTTATTCTTTTGGGTTTTTTTAAATCTGGAGGCTGCTGTTAGATGAATCATCTGCTAATAGCTGCTAATTTAGTCTGTGTAACTGGAGCATATTGCTTTTTTTTTTTTTTTTTTAAATTGTTATCTTTTTAAATATCTGTCTTCTGTCCTTTAACAAAAACTTAGGAATTTTGAGTTTACTCTTTATTTGTGGAGCTTTTATAATGTATATGGAAAAGAATGGAAGTCTGAAAATATGTTTAAATGTATTAAAATAATTGAAAATCGGTCTAATGCTGTCTTGAAATTGTCTGTCATCCTTAAAAGTATAACTGAGGAACCTTACAAGTGTAGGACAGACTATATGAAAAAACTTGTATGAAGTTCAGAACCAATCATAAATGATTATGATTTATTGCACCACATCAAAACCAGATAACCACTAAAATCCATAATTCATTGTAATAGTATCATAGTCAAGCCTGAAAAAAAAAGTAATCATGTTTATACTTGGATAGTTCAGATGAGTAATTTATTGGTTCTAAAAAATAATGTACTGAAAAAAATAGTCGCAGGGCTCTGGACTCTGTCAACAATAAAAAGCTGTATTATGTATACAGGTCCATGCACTGAAAGTGTCCTGCAAATAGCCTCCATGAATGTATTAAGGATAAACAGTATCCTGATATGCTAAGCAATCTTACTTGCCATAGACCTTTAATGTGCTAACTTTTTAGTAAAAATACCAATGAAAATCATCATTTATCTGTGCTCTGAGCTAGATCACTTTGTGCTCTCTAGCTAATGAAGACAACAAGTAATCTCCCAAAGTTCTACTGTCACAAGGGAAAGTTCACCTTTTCTCCTAAAATACTGGTAGAAGTTTATTGATCACATTTATAATTTGTAGGATGTTTACAGAATTTTATTAATAATTAATGATTAAAATTTAGGTTCCTAACAAAAAGAAGCTAAGCTCTTAAAACTCAAGCCATTCTGAAATGGGGACAATTTATTCTCATTTTGCATATCTAAGTAATAGGCAGAAATGGCACAATGGACAGAGTATGGACAACAGCTTTTGTTCTGCAAATGAGAAACTGATTGTAGGAAAAGCAAACTGATGTTTATAAATGTAAGAAAACAGAAGGAAAACAAGTAAGAGAAGAACAGTGTTTCAGGAAATGGAATAAATTTCAATGAGAAAATAGCATTTCTGAGTTACTAGGGCTGCATACGATTATGACAAGAGAATGCTTAAAGATTATTTCTGCTTGATTATCCAGCTGAAATCAAAATGACCTCTTGCTGTAAGAGTACTTGAAATATTTAATAAAAGTTGGAAGTTCTAGTCATAAAATCACAATTAATGTTACATTTGAAAAATGGCATATTTTAGTCCATGTTTGATTTGTCTAATATAATTTTTATATTATGCTCATTAGTGTGGTTTATAAGCAAATTTGATTGTCATTTGGCTATTTTTAAAAAAATCTTTTTTCCTTCTAAAATCTCATACACTGTTATCCTGAAAAAGTAGCAGAACCCAACACTGAAGCCTGTGGAACACCACAAGTGACCAGTCCCCAGTTGGAATTAACCACATTCACCACCACTCGCTGGGCCTGGACATCCAGCTATTTTCTTAGTGAACAGGGCACCCATCCAAGCCAAGAACAGCCAGTTTCTCCAGGAGAATACTAAGGGAAACAGTGTTAAAGGCTTTACTAAAGTCTAGGTACACAACATCCACAGCCTTTCCCTCCTGCACTAGGTGGGTCAGTTTATCATAGATCAGGTTGGTCAAGCCTTTCATAAACCCATTCTGGCTGGGCCTGATCCCCTGTTTGTCCTGTACATGTTGCATGATGGCACTCAAGGTGATCTGCTCCATGACCTTCTCTGGCACTGAGGTCAGGCTGACAGGTCTGTAGTTCCCTGGAACCTCCTTCTGGCCCTTCTTGGAGATGTGTGTCACATTTGCCAACTTCCGGTCACCTGGAACCTCCTCTGTTAGCCAGGCCTGCTGGTAAATGATTTAATGTAGCTTGGTGAGCTCTTCTGCCAGGTCCCTCAGTATCCTTGAGTGGATCCCAATCAACCCCATGGAGCTGTGTGTGTCTAGTTGTGTAGCGGGTCACTGTCCATTTCTCCTTGCATTATGGGGACTTCATTCTGCTTCCTGTCTCTGTCTTCCAGCTCAGGGGGCTAAGTACCTTGAGGACAACTGGTCTTATTGTTAAAGACTAAGGCAAAGAATGCATTTAGTACTTCACCCTTTCCTCCATACTTTGTCACTGGGTTTCCCTCTGCATCCAGTAAAGGATGGGGATTCACAGAATGACAGAATGGGTCAGTTGGAAGGAATCACTGTGAGCATCTGGTTCAACCTTCCTACTCAGAGTCATCCTAGAGCACACTGCAGGACTGTGTCCAGACGGTTGTCTTATGATTAAAATTGTCTGTAATATGGGTAAATATAATTCTGCTAATTATGCTGGAGTATTTTTTTAGAATTTTACAGTGCTTTAATTCTCAAGAAAAGCTGCACACCACCCCCTTTCAATGTTGCCTGTTGTAATTTGAATGGTAGAAGGGGTGGGGATCAGACACCAGAAACAACACTCCCAAACGAGAGTTAGCCACAAAGATTGTTAGTCTTAAGACTATGGCATAATAAACTGTTGCGGAGGGAAGACTCAGACGACTCAGTATGAGTTAGCAATGAGCTTCGTTTATTGATCAGTTACATGCCTTTATATAAGTCTTATAATGTGCTCATACATATTCTGTTATCTAAGCGTGTTATTGGTGTGCTTTTGCAAGTCAACCTCTCTCCCTTTTGTTTCTCTTTGCTGCTGCCAACTTTCTCGTTTCCCATCCTCCTTTTGCATTCTTGCCTAACTACAAGCATCTTGTTCTCTCGTCAAGGACACAGTGTCCTTCGGTTTACATCCTTAAACTAGCTGATTACACTGTTTCCCCATCTCCTCGGCCACAAGCCGTTCCATGCTCACTTTCCTTCATCTATTCTGCAACAATAAACCATAAAGATTGTGCTAAATGTGATGTGTTAGAATGTTTTGCATGCTTATTACTATATTCTGAATTAAAATGCAAAGACATATTTTAGATCACAATTGCCTAGAAATTATCAAAATTAAGTAATAGCTAATAAATAATAAGATTTACACAACAAATTACTGATTTTGAATTTTTATTCTGAAATAGAATATGCTTTATATGGTTTATATGATGCTCGAATAAGAGTCGCACTTCTTACAGCAAATAAACTGTGGTAAAGAGAAAAAAACAACAGTACAGTAAAAAATGCATGTGGGAAATAAAGTAGTTCATTAATGCAATTTATCTTCCTAAGTTCCACGTGTTACACAGGATGTCATAAAAGTGTGCTGAGGAATTCTTGGTAGGAGTTTAAAAAGCAGGTTGTCAATAGCAGGTCTGCAGCTTTCTAATAAGATAATGGATAAACTTCAAAATTTGCAAGGCTGAGACACAGACTGCACAGAAACCAAAAACAACTGTTTCAATGGCTGTTTTGGTGCTTTTTTCATCATTATTATTTTAAGATATGTAAATTCCAGCTCCTGTTTCTAGCATTCATCTTCCTCTGCATTCAGCAACTCACAAAGGCTGAGAGATGCATGAGAAAGAACTGTTACACATTTCTTTGTTAGCAGTCTTCTATGTCGTGATAAGTGACATTTTATCATTTAGAAAGAACTCGGTACATAGCTTTTCAGACAGGCTCAAATTAGATATGGATACCATTGACACTTGGAGATAAGGTGATGCAGCAAGAAAATTAAGCTTTTTGTATGGTGTTAATTGTTTGCATCTCAAAAATAGCAAACCTAGTGAAATGTTCTTATGGGGAGGCATCCAGTCATTCCACCTTCGAGCCATATTTCTAAGGCTTCTAGTTTTGTTTTGGGTTGGGGTTATTTTTTTTTGCTTGTTTTTTGTTTTGTTTTGTTTTGTTTTTTTAAACTCAGATCGAAAAAGCATACAGTATTTCTTACTCAATGTAAATTTTAATTTTTTAATGTTAAATATATATGTGGATGCTGAAAAGCTGCTAGCAGAAGATTTTCCCTGCTTCTTGCAGTATTCTGTGAGAATTTCTCCTTTCCCATGCAAACTATGAAAACAATAAGATGGTTTTTGTAATAGTATCTGAATACCTGCTGTGTTTCCAAGGTCTGTTTAGATTCAAGACACACCATGTTTGGAATTGGGTATTGTAGGACTTCAGCCAATCACCTTGGGGGGTGGGTGACCACTGACCATTCACCTACGGATTTTTAGCACATATATAAGGAAGGTTGTAATAAACGCTCTCTCTCGCTCCTTGGACTGGCTGTGTGTCTGCGTGAACTCGCTCCATTACTGGTACAACAGCGACATATATATATTAAATCATTCATATGAGATCATGAATAGACAAAAGTTTTCTTTGTTTATGCATTTTTAAGTATCATTTTTAGTGTCTAGAGTACAAAATTTTAATATGAAAGTGAAACTTATGAGACAATCTTAAAAGTTAAAAAATGCCTTTTGGAGGTGTTTTAAAAAACCCCAAGGTGAATGGTATAGAATTCTTGTATGCCACAACACAGAAGTGTGAATTGGACCTAGGGCCAGACATTGGCAGCTCTGAGGCACAGAGTATTTCCTTCAGCAAACAGGATCCAAATACTAGTAAGTTAGAGTTTTACATTCATAATGAAACTTACAGTAACACTAAACTGTCTTTTTGCAGACAGCCCTTGTAATCACAAGTAACTATCATAATAAATGTCAATTTAGGATAGCTCAGGTGAGGTTTCTTTCATTACTTTTACTTCTTGTTGGACTTTGCTCCCACATGCTCTAAGACTTGCTTTAAGGATTATGAAAAATGAGTGAAAATAAAGAGATGCCATATACAGATAGAGTGCTAAGCTGCCTTTAGTTAGTTAAACTGAATGTATAAACTTAAAGCTATTGTTTTGTTTATAAATAATAATAAACAGCTGCAGTTAGGGTTAGAGATTCATTGTATTAGATGTGTTGTGGAAATGAAGATAAATTCTCTAAGGGTTTCTAATCTTATCTGAAATAACTCACTGAGAAAAAGTAGGACAGATATAGTGAGCCAAGGGGAAAACCTGCAGGCAGGCCAGTTAAAAGGCACAACTGAATGGAGGCAGTTTGTCTAATATTTGTTTACTTTTCTAAACAGATAGTACTGACTAAATAAAAATGCTGCTCACTTTATTAGCGGTAAGGAGCTCGGTGTCTTAGATATCAGGAAAAAGGGGGCTGAAGAGAGAGCTACCATTTTCAGTTCCATGCATGTATAAGCTGCACAAACAAAGTATAAGAGAATTAGCTGCATAAGGTTACTGAGAGGCCTCATTTAAAGTGTTCCAGTCCTACTATTTATCTGCCTCTGGCAAAAGCAGAAATACTCAAATCTTAAAGTCTTCAAGAGAAAACAATAAAAAATGTTTTGCACCCTACTTCACATATACATACTTTGCATATTTTTACATTAAAATATGCTGTCTCTGAAAAACAAATTTGCCCCTTTCCTCTTGTAGAGTGTGCATTGTAACAGGTTTATGTTTTATATTGTCACCAAGAGTATGACAGCTCCTAGACACAAGTGTTTTACAGTCATTGACTGCTGAAAGTAGGGGAAAAAAAAAGTTTGTTGATACAGAAAATATATTACATTTCAATTAAAGAGCTTCTTTCCTTCTGTAGCAGGATGCCCTGCCTAAGTGGGGGTAAAACATCTCCAACTTTATCCTATTTGCAAAAATTACCAATGATTGATAGAGAAGGGGGGGTCATACTGCTTTTGGTGTTAGAGAATGCTGAGACCAGCCTGACCTGACTTAACTATCCCAAAGTTAAACATTTGGAGGAGATAAAAACCAATGTTTCCTAACAGAAACTGTCACTGGTGAGGATTGGCAGACAAAGTTCCTGATAAAGGTACCACCAAGTGATCATACTGATAACTTGTCTGAAGCTGCCAAGCTAGAGGCTGCTGATCTGACACAGCCAGCCTGGAAACATGTGACTGACAGTCACCTTACACTAGAAAAGTTCAGTCCCACTTTTTAGTGGTAGAGGCTTCTAACACACCCCTTCTAGGCATGTGTATGGAGATTCCTCCCTTGAGAGGGGATGCCTCTCAAGGTTACTCCCCAAGGCTAAGTGAAAGAGATTTGCCCATGATAACTGATATGGGTGAATAGACTCAACCTTCATAATTATTAAGCTGGCATAATAAATAGTACACTATACTAGTAGATGTAACTATCTGTACTGTGTAGTAACTAATTTTGATAGTTATACTACTAGTGTAATGCAGTATTTATATATAATTTATATATAAACACATATAGAATAATATATAGTTAAGAATGGAAAACCAAATATGTTTACATTAATAAAATAAATTATTTACTTAAATAGAAGATGATAAATTAGTAGACTAAAATACTTCAATCAGAATTATTTACTACACAATATGTATCTAGGACAAAGCCCTGTAAAGGCTCAATTATAGCTATATAATCCTTTAGACATAAACTGCTGACCAAGTCTGGGACTAGGACTGGGTCCAGCTACACCTAAATCCTGTTCTGAGGAGGAGTTTAGAAACAGGGGGGCCTTTCTGAATATTTTGACTCAGCAGGAAGGCCACCCTGATAAGCCTTGTCTGAAGCTTCCATTCTACCTGCGACAACATTTCCCCCTCCCCCAGACAGTGGTCTGTGCATACCATCCCCATGAAGGGTTAGGTAGCAGCCCTGACCTGTGTGATGTCTTGGAGTGGCTACCTAAAACAGAGGCCAGAAGACTAAGACAATAAAATGGGTATTTATTGAAGGGCCTTCAATAGGTACACCTTGGGCAGTTAAANCCTTCAATAGGTACACCTTGGGCAGTTAAAAGCCTTCTCTGAGAGAGGCTACACCCAAGATCGATGACCAGTCACGAGTTTTCTACACTTTTATAAGTTTTGATTGACTTACATATCAGGGTTAATTCTCCAGTTACAATTTCAGGTAATGATGTAATTTACCCCAAGTCTATCCCCGCTTTTTGAGGCTTAGTTTACATATTTCAGGGGCTGGAACAACAAGGTATCCTTGAGTCCAAGCCTAGAGAGGATTTGTTATGTCTAACTAGAATGGGAGAACAGAAGCTAACAGACTATATGAAGTTTCAGAGTTACACACCATAGCAGTACAGGATCTGAAAGATATAAAAGCTAAATCTTAAGGCATCATGTGTGCTGCCATCCTGGAGCCCAAGCCTAGAACCCCAGATGCCAGGAGGGCATTGGGTACATGGGCTCGTGGAGAAGCCCACACAAGAAAGATTTCACCCTAAATAGCCAAGAACCTCCCCTGGAAATCTTGCTGTACAGGTGGCATAAAATCAATCAAAACAAGAAAGAGTCTGCACAAGTGACTGTCATGGTTTGACCCTG
>VYZT01050773.1:0-29872 GCA_013400735.1 Pomatostomus ruficeps | reverse complement strand
AAAAAAAAAAAAAAAAAAAAAAAAGAGCCTGAAGAGAAAATGCAGTTCTCTGTCTTGCATATGACCTGAATAGTAATTTTTCACAGGAAAAAACAGGTAAGCTATTTGCAAACAATAGAATTGCTTTGAAGTGCTTAGTCAGAAAGAATGCTTCCTCTCCTGTTTTTCTCCTACTCCTCCTCCACTGTGAGCCACAGCCACCTCTTCCACCTTCTAGCTGCCATGAGCCTGAGATGCATTTGGGGTCTACCATAATGCCATAAGTCACTGAAGATTCCAGCCTGGAACTTGTTGACTTGGTCTTGTTGTGCTCAGGGACCAGGAAGCATTGAGCATAGTTCAACTCTCAATCATCCAGAATTTTTCAGTCCTTCAGGACAAACGAATATTTAATGACATCAAGTAAAAAGGGCAGAAGACAGGAGAACCCTGCCCAGAAAGGAGGCATCTCTTTGGCATAAGAATCTCTATTGGAGATTCAATAAGGACAACAGCAATCTTTTGTGCAAACAAAGAGGAAAGGATCGGGAAGAAACATTCAAAGAAGCAAGTATTTACTCACATATTGATCAGCGAACACCTACATTTGTAAAGCTATTTAACTGGTTATGTTTCCAGACTGTACTCAACTGCACTTTCTAAGCAAGCCAAGGGTAAAGAACAATTTGGCAACTAGAAGGACAAACTGTGAGCTATTTCTGTAACCTTCCCGAAAAGAAAACAGTCTGAGAGCTTGAGCCCTTAAGGAAAGGCAGTCAAAGCATTTGACATCTTGTTTATCCTACCAGATGATCTTTAATATTTTCTGTCTTACTGCCAAAACCTACCAAATACAAGTGATGTAGAGAATTGACAGAAATATTTTTTCCACCCACCTATTATTATTAAAAACAAAGCTCTCTATATATAGGTTTACAGTGTCTGGTTGGGGAAGAATTTTCCCTTAAGATGAATGCACTAAAGTTGGTACACATCAATGCTACTTTGTGTTTTTCCGTACTCTTAACTCAGAGCTCAAAATTGTTAACAGCACAAAAATGAACTGAAGAGGGCAGTCCAGCCACAATATTCCTAGCTTCCAATGTCATCAGTTCAGCAGTTCAGAATGCCAATGGAGAAAAGAAGAAGAGCGAATGTTATGCCTCTCTTAGCCTTTCATTTTTTTTAACAGTTGAAATAAAAATGTGGTGGATCAGACAACAAAATGAGAACAAAGTTTGTATGTATGACTAGCGCAGGGATCATTTCACAGCATATGTGGACAACTGGCTTCTAGTCCTAGCTCCAGTGGACAGTTTCATATTTCATTACAAAATATCTAGGTGGCTATGATGTGCTGCTGCTGAGGATTTACAGAGCTCTGTCCCAATTTATTTTTTTTTTTTTTAAAGCATATAAAGCTATGTCTTGGGTAACCGAGCTGAGTTCTTTCAACAGCGGAGTACTGCAGACTGACAGCTGCCACCCTCAGGCTGGTTTTCATGAAGGTGGGAGGCTCAGGCACTGTCTCTGAACCAATTGTCTTGTGTTGAGTCACCTGTATGAATTAACGGGATGAATCCCGAAGGGGGGTATTGGCATTCCTCCAGTTCCACTCAGCCCACACATGCCTGCCAACAAACGTATAGAGAGAGTGAGGCAGATTCACTTGTTTTGTTTGAACACCTACGAAGGCAGGCAGGAATACAAATCCTCCTAGTGAACCCATACTTCCCTTCACTTCCAGAAACATACACTTAGAACATGTCGTCTAGTGCTTGTTTCATGAACTTGAGAGAAAGCGATTTCACTGACATGATGTTAAGCATCTCTGATGGATTTGCTCCAAGGTAGCTTTATTTAAGAATAATTCACTAGAATAGGGCACTCACTCATGTCTTATATCTTTCTGATATACTTTATTCAAGTAGAGGCTTGGCTGTGCAAACTATTTTAATTAACAGTTTAAGATAAGCCTTCACCATCTGCTCTCCTTTATAATTACAAATGTAAAGGGAATCTCATTCTCAGTAGTATCATTAAAATACAAGATAATAAAAAAAATACATAAATGCATGCCATTTTATTTATTCCAAGGGCACCCATTTGCTGTGTTCCTTTTTACTGGTTTTGTCTCATCTAGGACTGAAAGGACAGAGCAGCACTAAATGGGGCCCAAATATTTCCTTGACTGAGCCCTTGGGAGTACATTTGAAATAATGGATGACTCACATGAGTTTCTGAATCACAGAATTGAAAATTGTATTGTACCTATATCATTCTAGACCAATGAAAATTTGCTTTAAAGAAATTTTATGGAAGTTTTCTCTATTAAATTCCCCAACTATATCTGTTATGAAGGGAAAGGGTATTCATCAAGAACATAAAAGTAAAAACAGGACTCATACTAGCAAAATATGCAAAAAATTAATGCGAGAAGTAAATAAGTTTCTTGAAGTACTGTAGTACATAAAGTTATAATTTCCATTCTCCAGGTACTTGGAACCCCCTTTAATTATTGTTTCACGTGTCCTGCAAAGACCTAGGAATATGCAGAGCAATCCAACCATCCTTTCCATCAGCATGGCCAGCAGGGAGAATGCTCAGCAGTGTCCCACTGCCTCCTGCAGTACCAGCCAGCCATAAGCACTTGTTATCCACTGTACACCAAGGACAAAGCTGAGACAACAGCCAACAAACCGCTGGAACTGAGGGGAAAGAGCCCTTTCAGCAGCAGTGACCAAGAAAGTTTTGTGTCATGAACAAGGAAACTCCGAGCAGTTAGTTCCCAGTATATTCAAGAGAAGTTTATCTTCTGAACTGTCTTTACCAAAAAGGAGAAGTACAGGAAAGAAGTGATTCTCCCATCAGTTTCTTTTGCTAATGGAGGAAGGCCAAACACCGGACTCTGTGCACGTGTCAGTCTCTTGGCTCCCCAAAGTCCCTCTGGAAGGCCCTTTCCCTGACTTCTACAGCCAAAGAGACCATCTATACTGTTTTTCTATTGTTCAAGCACAGAGACAGATAAGGTTCCTTTGCAGAAAGGGCATCGCTGATATTTTGAATGAAAATAGTTATACTTGATATTAAATTACTAGTACTATTTTTAGATGTAAACAAAGAAGATGTCATTCTATAAATTATTCGACAGCTGCCAAATAGAAACTTTAGGACTCACGGAGATTTTAACTTGCCCAGAACTGGAGTCTGTTTTTTTCCCAACTGCAGATCTTTTTCCAGAAGAAGAAACGATATTTTTGAAATTAATTCAGATACAAAATTATTCAAATAATATATTAATCTTAGATTTATAGCTCATAATTCCAGCAGTTTCTTCATTATTTCAGCATTTCATTTTTAGCTTGACTTTTTTTCTGCAGTTCTTGATATTTAATATTAAATATTCTTAATTCATAGCTGTTTCTAATACTTGGACTTATGGAAATATTTCAGCTTCTTTCCATATTTCCGTTAGAGTTGATCATTCCTGAGATAAGCACATTCCACTAATCAAACTAAAAATGAGACCTATCAAATGTCAGTAATAACTTAGATATGATCTGTTATCTCTTTAGTCGCAGCAAGTGATTTTCTAGTCTGTTACTCAATATTTATTTGTATTTTTTCATTTCAGTGCCCTGAGGTAAGTAACAAAATATATGAAGTCATTCTAAATTTCCTTGCAACATCGAAAGATAGGAGGTGCATACCACTTCTGATTTTCTTTTGACTTGAGGATCTCCTTCATATAAAGTATGTTGAAGTTACATGAAACTTAACTTTGCATTTCTTCTGCTCAAGGAAGGGCTTGGGACAAGATGGTTTTCAAGGTGTCCTCCAGATGCCTGGCTTCACAGTTCCTGTGAGTGGCATCATTCCGATGGGATGCTCAGGGCTATGCTGATAAAACGCATCGACACCAGCAGGAGCAGACAGGCCTCAGATCTTGCTCCTGCCCACACAGCTGCCGTGACAGAAGCTAGTTCCCATCCAGGAGTGGTATCTTAATATAGCTTAAAATGATCTAAAAAGAGCTCAGAAGCACCACCTTGCTCCCACTGGTACAAAGTGTCTTTCTTACTGCTCTCCTGCTCCACAAGATGGTTACACTAATTAGGAAATTCATGAAATAATTTGTGTTGGAAGGGACCTCTGGAGGTCATCTATTCCCACGCTACCAGCCTTCCCAAGTTAGGTCAGCTTAGACCAGGTTGTCCAGGATCTTTTCCAGCTACGTTTTGAATACTTTTAAAAATGGAAACTCCACGTCACCTTTGGGCGACCTGTTCCAATTGTGTATCTGTGTTTGACAGATGCAGCTGAGGTACCCCCTGTTGGTACTTTGCACAGAAGGTGGTCCTTTGCTACAACTCTGGTTTGTTGTAGAACACTTGTACAGTGCTAGAGATGAATGCCAGTTGCATAAATCTGAGGGCAAATCTTCCAGCCTTTGTCATACATATCATGCTTATTCCTTCAAGCCAAGGCAGGAACAGCACTGTTTAAATAAGAGCAACAGAAAGCACATGGTTACTCAACATCTCCGCACGGCCTTAGCCTTAGCTCCTGTCCATGAATCTAAACCATGGTGATATATCAGAGGCTAATCTTAATCAAGGCTCCAGAACTCCATGGAGAAGGTAAAATACAGATTTTCATTTTTTGGAGTCAGTGAAACCATGTTATTGAAAGGATTGCACTTGAACATGATGGAAGTAAAACAGGATCTGAAGAATTTATAAAAACTTTCCTCGTTGTGAGTCAGCACAGAGAATTTTCTAGCATCTCTTTATTCTCCAGTTTTTATGCCAGTTCTTACAGGATGCCATTTTAGAAGCAGTTGGAAATTTTGCAGCATGGATTTTTTTCCCTGCAGTTTTTTTGGTAAAACTTCTTGTTTGCCTGAGAGTACACAAATATTTTGAAGATAATACTGGGATGCTGTATACTCAGATCTTTAATGCTACTAAATGATGTGCTGCATACTTTGAAGTTTACAAAATGGCTCGAGAAGCTGAGGTTTAAATGCCCACCCTAGAAATATAACCTATCATAGCTACATGTCGCGGTTGAGACGGGTACACGACAAACTCACACTCATAATTCAAGGATAGAAAGAAACTTTATTCTACTCTATGGCTGCTTTTTTATATCTTTTTTAGTTAGCACACACTGACAGAATTATTTATGAAAACAATGATTCTATAGATAGTTCAAACAGCTACACAAGCAGTTAGGTACATAACAAGTTTTATTTTGCGCATTCTTAAAGTTTCTCCCCACGAACATCTGTTTCTGTGAGAACCTTTTCTCTCACTAATTGAAGCTGGGTTATCACAGCAGCTAGTTATCGTATCTACGTTTTCTCACGGGTAAATTTTTACTGTCTTTAAGTCAAACTCTGTGAGGCTTTCAGGCCTGCTGTCAGACCCCACAAATCCCACTTGTGATTCCTGTGCATTGCATGAGCGTGATCAGACGCTTCACAAAATAGCCTCAAATCCAGTGTGTTTACGAGGACACTAACGTTATTAACAGAATGAACAGCCTGTCTTTCTCCATGAATGGCATAAGGCACCTGAGTGGTTGCAGAAGAGCAATGCAAATTTTTTCTTTTTTTTTTTTTTTCCAGAGGGTTTGCTGAAAGTGCCAGCACTGCTCCTGAACACATCTTCTGTAGCTGCAGATAGAGCATTGATTCAGCGGTTCTGAAAAATGCAGGGCTGAAGGCCTGAAACTTCCTGCCCTAAGTCATTTGCCCAGCAGTGGGACTCTTGGATTCAGATCTCTGCTAAAGCAGAAATACAGTTATCTTAGAGATCCACAGACTCGGGGCTATTCTTACTTGTCCTCTTGGCTCCACAAGTTTGGCATTGTCATCTGGTAATATAGACACACCTATGGAATTCACCTTCTCCCTGCAGCTGTAAGACTTGGCTGCTTTTGTGGGCAAAGTGAACCCTCTGCACCCCTAATGAGTGCAGCCACAGGTTCATGGCAGAAGGATGGACACTGACACCCCTGTCCAAGGGGAAACTGGGCAGAGCTTGGGACTTCACTGCTGTTCTTTCCAGTTCCAGCATTCCAATTCAGCCAAGACATATTTTTGCAGACGCGGAACTTCAGTTGTAGTATATATAGAACCTTGAAGCTTCTCAGGGAGATGACTAGTGAATTTCAAATGTTTTCACGTTCAGCTAGCAACAGAGCAGATGTTTTCTCATCTGTAATTTTGAACCTTGACACCTTGAAATTTATCTATATATTGTATCTGGCATTGAGGGCCTTCCCTGTATGTTCTCATTATTACAATTACCACTGAACCTGATGATAGCTACCCTTTTTATATCACCAAATTCAATTCCTGCTAGCAGCCTTTTAATTAACTCTGGTGTTCAGTAGACCAGTCGTCAGAGAAAGGCAAAAGGGGCTCATAAAATTTCATTTTGCCCATGCTTACTCCTACTGAAAATTATGACTCAGTGGAAGAAGAGGAGGCCAATATGTAGCACTGAATGATTCATTACAAATATTTCAGAACTCTGACAGCACTTACCATTAAAGCTTTTATAAATGTGTTTCCTGGAGAGAATCCTGTGGTCCAAATCTTTCCGTGTGGGCAGCCTCAGTTTCACCCAAAACAAAGGTGGGCAACAGCAGCTTCAAGCAAGCCCTATACGTCTTCCAAATTTCTTGTTTCCTTTGAAGTAATCTCGAGAAATTTTTGATTTATTTCCATTTTCCCCAGGCTTTTAGGAGTGGCAAGTAATGACTGTATGTGTTTCGTAGATGCAACCCAAAAGCAGTTCCTGGTGAATTTGGTAGCTGGGTGCTAGCCAAAAAAATGAAAACTTCTTGACAACTAGGAGAAGGTAGTTTATTTTTTATCAGACTGACTTGCACAGACAGAAGAAATAGGAAAATGTTAATGTACAGGAACTTTGCGTATTGAGCGGAAGGCACAAATTTTAAAGCTGAAGAGAAAGTTGAGTTCTTGCTCTTGTGCAAACCAAAAATAAACATATCCTTATACCTGATAATTTTGCTATGACTAAAGTTTTTCTGCCTGAATCTTTTAACCAAAAGAACTGTAGATGTCTCACAGATGATTTCATGTACCAGCTAAAATCTGCAGCAGCTGAAACAGAGTGATTTAGAATCTTCATTTAAAAGGAAAAAAATTAAGCAGAAAATGACTAATCTTGCATCACAAAAAGTGCAGTTGAGGTACAATCTGAATACTGACAAGCATCATCTTGTTCCAGGTGTCATCTGCGATTTCTTTACAGATAAAACACTGGGGGTGAAAACTTTCTTACAAGCACCTGCTGCCAGGGAGCTCACCTAGCAAAAGCTGTCCCTGCTCTGAGTCAGCTTTATTTCAACATTCACACTATTCAACAAAGTTGTCTTGAGAAAAGGGGTCACTGTGGAGGGGTCCCAGCAGTTCAATCGTCCCATGCTGGTCCATCACAGCTGAGCATTACCTGATCCCTGACCAACAACGCTGTTCAACCTGAGCTTCCTGCTGCCCAGGTACGTCTTTGAAGAAAACAAATGTGTGGATAGCCTGACGTAGTTGTAGCTGAGAAACAACCTGATGGCTGAATGGTAGGAAAAAAGAGCTACATCTCTGGAGTTGTAAATCAGATTTGGGGTTATAAATCAGCCCAGCTCTCTGAAAGAGGCTGAAGCTGCTTCACCACAGGCCGGCAATGCTGAGTGAGTGGCATTGTCTTGGCTCCTGTCTGCAGCTCTGTGGCCTCTTCTCAGAGCTGTGCAAGCCTTCACTCAGCTGCCCAGGCAACAGCTCCCCTTGCCTTCCTCGAGCTGTTGCTCTCATGCTGCTGTGGCCATGGCCTCATCGCTGCAAACACCGAGACCTTGTTATGGTGGGTTCCTATGGAAAGTGGTTTCCACCAGTGCAAAATCACCCTTTCTTTCCCACTCTTCCTACTCCTTGACTACAGTTTCAGTTTGCAATATAGGGAAAATACTGCCTGGGGTGATGAATGGAACAGATCACCTTTTTCCCGTGTTTTCCTTTTCATTTCTTAGCACAGCTTGTTGTTGTTCTTGTCCTGACCAGCCTACTGCCCTGTCCCACCCTTAATTTCTTTTTCAAGGGGCTGGGGAGGGCTTTGACTCTGTGAAGGCAATGTGTTTATAATCTTTTTAAAACTTTTCTTTGAATAAAGACCAGCCACAGCCTTCCTGTCCTGTCAGCATTTCTGACTTGTCTAGGATGATCTGCAAAAGTGAGCGCATTTTTGCAATGAGAGTAGCTAGCTCAGGAGCAATCACTTCCTGACATAAATCCCAATGATACTGTAAAATTAATTCTAGGGGAAAAAAATAAAAAACTTGTTGCAAATAATTTGATAAGTTACATAATTTCTCTCAGGAAAAGTATGTTGTACAGAAAACTGACATACTTCCATTGACCTAACTGTAAAAAAGTTACATTTTTTAAAAAAAGAGAAAAAAAAGGGATACATGTATGGCAAAGGAAGAGTTTGACTATGCTTTCCTGCAGTGTTTCTCCTGAAATAAAGTACGTTGTTTAGCATATGACTAACTCTCTAATTCTTTTGGTAGGAAAAAAAAGTGTAAAAATTATATACCTTATTACCATACAATGCGTCTGTAATCGTGACTTCTAAAGTTGGAATAAAAAAGAAAAGAGACCTTTCTTAATCATTGCTTGGTGTTAATACAAAAGCACCATAAGGAGCAGATGAAACAAACTATTTAAGTTAATATACACTTGTCAAGCAAGAAGCAGTACGATGGCATGACTCCAATCTCGGAGAGGAAGGAATGTTTTTGTTCAGTGAAAGCTGATATCTCAGTGAGCCGCCCAGCACAAAAATAGGAAATGAAGTTAAGAAATGCAAAGCTCTTCCATTCCTCTCATCTTTTGTCTTTTCTCCCTGCACCAATAAATTGCTATCTTTAATTTTATAGGAGTATAGAGAGAAGAAGACAAGCTATAGCTTGTCGTCAGAGCTTGACAAAACTAGAAATAAGTTTTCTTTTGTTGTCAACATAAAATGAGAATTTTCAGAGTACTGTTACAGGTATCAGCTCCCTATAAATATTTCTGTCCTGTTATAGCTAAGCAATACTTAGGGGACAGAAAGCAGTTGAATGAAAACCTATCCCTTGCTAAAGGAACAAACAATCAGGGGACTGCCAGTGAAGTCACGTAGCAGATTCTGGATGACATGCATGCCAGAGTTCATTTGGATCTCTCAAATTTAAAGGACAATGCTCTCTTGTGTGCCAATCTGTGTTTCATTACCTCATTAGGTAAAAATCAAACAAGGGCCCAATCCTCTCCAGGCAGACTAGTCTAGTTGATAACTCCCTAAATCATACTTTCACTAATTCACAAATTCATTAGCTGACAAAGGCAATAACTCACAAATTCACTCTCTCAGCCAGTGTTGCTCTCACTTTAGCTTAGTTGCACTGCTACTGCCGTACATCAGGCTTTAGCATGAGCTGTGTGTTAGGCCAAAACCTGGGCAGGAGTCAAGTAATCACCCACACTGCACCACTCAGGAGAGGCAAAAAGTCTAGTGAGGCCCACGCTGCAGTGCGTGAGGCACTGTTACTCTTCCTGCCTCACTGTGGACGAGGGTAGGGGAAAGTTTTGAGCACTTTTTCCATGGAAAAGTCTAGCATCACAGTTTATTATTAGATAACATGCTTTCAGCATGACGTTAACACTAAATCTGGACACATAAACTAAATAAAATACAGAAAAACAATACAATGATCCTGAGTTTCAACCTAAGATGCGATATGCCAGTTGCAGATGGTGCAAAATCCATAAAAATCTCATACCAATGATATTTAGCAGTTTGTTCAATTCCTGGTACACTCTTGACAGTCTGGTCAGTATCATGCCTGATAGAAACAGTCAGTTGCTTTTGATAAGCAATTGTTTTCTTATATTTGTTGATTAAAATTTCCAGTTCTTCAGTCTGAGAATGTACCATGTCCCATAATGTTCCTAAGGGTCCTGTCCAAGTTGTATGATAGTACTCCAGCAGCAAATATTTGAATTAGATTTTTAGTTTCTATAAATTCATCCTGTCATTACAGAAAACATTGCAAGGCAAACCACATGCACATACAGCCTAGTTTTTACTTAAGTACAACCATGCAGTGGTCACACACTTAGTCTAAACAGCAGCTACCTGAGGCCACATTATTTGCACAGGGGCCTTGTATTTCTGAATGTTCAGGGCAGCACTGTTCATGTTTTCCCGGTTTTATATCCATGAGTATCAATTAGGTTACCTTTGTTATCCAGGTATTTGGCCTCTTGAACTCCCAACCATATTCTATTAGCTACAATAACAGGGAATGGGGTGTACAAATGGGTTCATTTTCACTTTCCCTACATAGGGTGTGGTGCTAAACAGATCCACCCAACAGACTACTTTTGCTCGCTATCCCTCAGCTTTGATAAATGGAGGTTACAGTACTGGCATCGATCCAAATAACAGGGTCCCTAAATCACAGGAGTCCCATTATGGATCCAATGGGCTTGCAGTTCACATTCATTTATAATAAAGGTTTGCATGACAACCCAAGCAATTTGAAACAGATTTGTGAACACCAGCATCCATTCCCTTGAAAATCTCCTGGAATTTTCTCCAAGGGTTTAGGCTAATTATCAAGGTGTTGGTAGTTGCATACTTTCCATTTATTATATCCAGGGTCTGATCAATTATAACTTGTCTGCTTAATAGTCCTAGACTGACACTTAATTATTAGTGATTTCTGAACTGATAGAGTCCAATGCTCCTGTGCCCAATCCAACTGTTTCTGATCCTCTGGAAAAATTCCTAACTAAGCATGTGTTCCATAGGGACTTGCACCATTGTTCATATCTAAGTACTATCCATTATGAGCAGCTGGGTTGTACTTGAGCTGATGTTGTCTCATCAAACCTGAATGAAATAGCCGAGAACTTCAGAGATAAAACTGCAAATCTTTTTGGAAATCCTAGAGTAACTATTACTGGTGTAATAGTGAGTGTGGGAATCAGGGAAATTTCAAATTTTGTACTGACCACTGCGGCACATGAACCATGATCTTGATGGCTAGCTGGTTCACAGACTTACAATGAATTCCAATGGTTCTGCTTCCCAGCAGGCATCACCATCCCTTGTTGTGTTACCTGCTATTTCACATGTCTCCAACTGTGCAAGAGGAAAAACTTACACAGAAGAGCAGGAGCTTCAGTAGTGTTGTGATTGTTTTGGGGAGTCCTTTGATTTCTGCACCCAAGTCCAGGTTGCCAGATTCTGGGAGAGATCTTTAAACAAATGCAAGCTACGGGCAGTCAGGTGGCTATCTGATTCTTGCTACCTCACTGGTGGGTTTTGAATATGTTGGGCCTCTTCCTCTATGTCATGGAATAGGTGTGCTTGATTATACCATCATCCATAGGTGGGCTTGATTATTGCATTGTGCATCAGCATTTCTCTAACAGTATCTGAGAATTCCCAATGGAAGGGTCAGGCTTGTTTGCTATACGAAGGATACTGACTTTCTAGATATTGTCAACATTCTCTCTGGTGATAACACCCCCCCACAGGGAGTGTTAATGTAGTTCCAAGGAATAGGTACTGTACTTGCTAGATGGACACTTTCCACAGCGAACAAGACAAATGGTGTCTTTCACTCATATGTCCAGGACATCAGTGGCTCCTTGGGAATGGGAAAGGCCTATGACTTGGACTGTATTCACTCTGTAATGATAAATTTCACTTCCATTTCCGATGTTCCTTTCCCTCAAACCCACTGCAAAGTAACCCAGTGTTTTCAGAGCAACAGTGGTGAATTCTCACCTGAAGCTCTGGATGCCACACTGAGGTGTTCCAAGCATCCTGTTTCTGTTAGTTCAGCATAGGAGATTGTTCAAAACTTTTACACTGCAAATACCAGTTGCTGTCTGTCAGGATTTTAAGAATTGCATGGCCTCCCATAAATTTATTCCCCAATTAGTGACACCATTTTTAAAAAGAAATTGCTTCAACTTTCTCCTACACCACTACGGTCAACAGAGTTAGTGCAAAGTCCGCTCAACTCCATGTCCAAGACAACCTTTCTGTATTAATTTATTTTATAAGTTACCTGACTGTACCTGTTGTTGGCTGTGCAGCAAAGCCTGGAGGTAAACCACTGTGCAGGGGTCTTACATGCTACACCTAAGGGTATTGGTTTACCAGCAAGCAGAGGTTTAAGAATAGGTATTGGCAATGCAATTTTATGTTCCTTCCCTGGGTCAAGTCCCTTCCAGTCCTCTGTAAGCTGGTAAGAGCTTCTTTTCAAAAGTGGAATGATAGTGCTTATCCCTGCCACATGCACACATACACTGCCCAACAGTGACCTCCTGTGGCAAACGGCAATGTTCCCAGTTCTTTCGACAAAACAGCAATGGTCAGACTGATTAAAATGCGAACAAAAGGAGTAAAAGTATATAAGTAAAAGTATATAGTGGAATTTCTGCCAAGTAGAAGCAAATTGCTCCCTATCTGCTTCCGGTACATGCCACAGAATCATAGAACCAGAGAATACCAGGCTGGACAATTCAACCTTTCTTGTCAAAAGCATTGTCTAGATAAGATGGCCCAGGCACCTTGCCCAGCTGGATCTTAAAACTATCCAGTGTTAGGGAATCCACTGCTTCCCAGGGAAGATCATTCCAAAGGCTGATTGTTCTCACTGGGAAAAATGATCCTATTGTGGTGAAACAGAATCTCCCCAGGGAGTAACTTTTACCCATTACCCAGCATCCTTTCCATGGGATTCTTGTAAATATAGAATCTACGTCTTCTTTGTGGCCACCCTTCAAATACTAGAACATGGTGATAAAGGCTCTCATAAGCCTCTCTTTCTCAAGGCTGAACAAACCTACTTGCCACTGAACAAACCCAGCCTCTCTTCATATGTCAGGCTTTCCAATCATGGAGTCATCTTAGTGGCCCTTCTCTGCACCCTCCCTAGTCCATCCACATCAGTTTTGCACACTGGGGACCAAACTGAACAGTATTCCAGGTGTGGCCTGATGAGTGCTGTACAGAATGGGATAATGACACCCCTGCTACTGCTGGTGATGTTGTTTTAGATGTAACTCAGCATCCTGTTGACTTTCTCTGCACTGTTCACCCATATTGAGCTGCTTGTCCAGCAGGACCCCCAGGTCCCTTTCCACATAGCCGCTCTCCACACAGGGAGAATCCAGCCTGTGCTGCACTCCTGGATCATGTTTTCCCAGGTGCAAGACCTTACACTTGTCCTTGTTGAACTTAAAGTTCCTGCCAGCCCATTCTTCCAGCCTATCCAGGTGTTCCTGCAGGGCATCTCTCATTTCCAAAGGGTCCACTTCCCCACTCAGTTTGGTATTATTGACAAACTTCAGCAGAGTAAAGAAATGTTCCTGGAGAGGAGAAACACAAGCCCTGCTGGCTGTTGAACTGTAGGGCACAAGGCTGACCCTTCTCTTGAGATGGAGGGGAGAACAGCAACAGCACAGTTACCAATGGGATCGTGACAGGAGCAATGGGTGTTCATAATGTCCCTTCCACTTCCAAAGAATTCCTCTCCCCCCCCACAGATGAGAGGTCTGGCCACAGCTTTTGTTGCAGCTCCTTATCCTCCTCGGGAGCCAGAGCCCTTCATCCCTAACAAAATGCTGCCTTTCCAGGTGACCTGTGGTGCACTTGGTGATAACTCTACAACTGACTTAGGCTTGTGCAGGACCAAGCTGATCCAAGCTAAGGATGCCAGGTTCAAGACCTGCAGTCCCTACAGCTGCTCTTGAGTTTGCTGCTGAATTGCATGGGTACTGCAGGCTTCAACATGCTTTTCCTCCTTGATGCCCTGCAGGAAAACAAAGGCTCTGAAGACAGTGACCCTGGTGCTGTTTGTCTGCCTGTTCTCTTTCAATGAGTCTCTCTGCAGCTCACACCTGAGGGTGGTGCTTTAGGAGATCCCCAGGGCTCTGCTTTGCCTTAGTCCACTTCCTCTGCTGTGCCCAGAGGAGCCCAGCCAAGAGCAAAAAGCTGCTGAGAGGGGTGTGCCAATTTCCCCTCCCTCAGAGGATGCAGGGGCTTAACTTCCCCAGGAGGGCCAAGCCAGTTCTCTGAAGATGAGGGAGAGGCAGTAACCAACATCACCTGCCCCAGGAGGTTGAGGAGCTTCAGGAAGACCAGGAGCATGTTCTAGGGTAGGGGATGTCCATCTGTTGCAGCCCCTGTAGCACCATTGTGACCACAGAAAGGGGAGTGGGCACCCTGAAGCATGACCCCGTCTTAGACTGAGTTTCAAGCATAAGTAGAGCTCTGGCATTTGTCTGACAGGTGTTTACCATGTGGGACAGCTTGGCAGAGAATGCCTACAGAGGAGGCAGCAGTATGCCAGGTCTGTGTCTCCTTCTGTGTTTGTCCCCTTCAACAGCAGGGGATGTCGGGTTTCTTCAGGTCAAGGCTGGTTTTGCGGGCATAACGCCAGAGCAAACAGCACATCTCACTCACAGCCCGTGGTCAGGGCTGCGAATGGCCACCCTCTGGTCACCCAGAGGCCACTGTGGCCATCCAGGCAAAGGCCAGCTGGACCCAACAGCAGTGTCCCCATGGTCTGTGGCATTGCACACAGCTGACAGAGAGCAGTGCTAGGGCAGAACTGGGCCTGTGAAGGTTTCAGCAAAGCACTGTCTTGGTGTGAAGACTTGAGTCTTTTGGTTTTGATCAGCACTAGAGTCCCACTCTCCCAACCTACTGCATGGTGCCATTTCAGAAATTTGGCTGCGGGTAAAACTGCTTTGAGCCCAGGCAGACAGGGAGGGGTTTTTGGAGAATGCCCCAAAGGACTGAGCAGTTCAGGGCTGTTGGGAAGTGAGAGTGGAGCAGGGCATTCAGTAGGACCAGTGTGCAGGGAGGGGAACAAGCAGGAAAGCAGAGGAGAGCACTGTCGTTGATAGGAAACAATTGGCAACAGCAGCAGCTTTTCCTTGCTCTCTATGCCTTGCAGCCTTCCCTGTCTCTGCCCAAGCTACAGGCACAGCAGGAACTGTAAGATCAGACTGGGCAGACGTGCACTGGATCAGAATGCTGTGCACCTGTCAGGTGCCTCTGAACTCCCAGCAGCCCGCCTCGAGACTGCTTTTAAAAGAAAAACCTACACACCTGTGGTTTCCAAGGCTGTTTTCTATAGGAACTGCCTTTTCATGCCTCTATCGCTCCCTTTTTCTTGGCCTGCAGAAAACAAGTTAAGAGAGGTGCCGAGTGAAACTCTGACGTTGAGACTTGTTAAGTCACTGCTGCGCTTGCTACTGACCTCTGTTAACTCACTGTTTTACTTGCTGCTGACCTCTGTTAACTCACTGTTGTATCAATAAAATCCATTGTACCTTATTTTGAGAGTGAAGAGCAGGACTTCATCCATGATGGCAGCACAAAGGCCATTGCCAAGCTTGAAGCAGGCTGGGGTCCCAGGTTTTTACTGGCGTTGCGGGGAAGCGCATGCTACAGAAGTCTTGACACAGAGGTTTCTCTCCTCCCTGCAGCATGTATTCTCTTCTGGTTTCCTGTCATAGCCAGCCAAGAGGCTGGTGCTGCTGGAACAGGCCCTGTTTATTGCCACACTTCCTTTTCGTGTTGTCTCACGCTTCCTGATAGAGAGACAGAGTGCTGTGGCAGGAATTAGAGTTGCCTTAGTTGTACCTTCCTCTCCATCCATGCCTTGGGTCCTCCTCAAGGGAGTGCCATAAAGAAAGGACTGTCTCAGCAGCCTGTATTTACACGTGCTGCTGCAGTCTGATCTCTGTGGCACTGCTCTGTCAGCAGTCACAAGCCAGAGAGGAAAAAGCCACTCACTTCCCCTTCTGGGTTTATGAACTACCTTGGGCTGCAGGTGCTGGGCCACCATGGAACCTGAGTCACAGGTCCTGCCCGTATTGAGTCAGGTCCCACAGGGATCCTGCCAAAGAAGAGGGGAAGGTGTTGGGTTGGTTTTATCTGGCAATAGATCCCATTTATTTTCCCCAAAATGAGTGCAAGGCCATTGTTCTGGGGATGCAAATGGGCAGGGGATCATGGCTGGGGTGGGTGGGAGGTGGCTCTGCTGGCAGCTGGCTGCACTTGGCATATATGGAAGGCAGGATGGCAGATGGGGCAGCAGAGAAACAGCTCGGCGTGATGGTCAGGGAACACAAATAGTCGAATGGAATAGATGAGACTGCTCTTGGCACTGAGGAAGCACCAGGAAAGGAAGCCCTGTCATTAGAGAGTGGGTGGGGGTGGGAGGGGGTTGGAAGCCCAGAGAGGTTTTGTCTGGAGAGACACAAAAGGCCGAATTGCCAAAACTGAAGTCAAAGAAAGCTCCCGCTCTGTCAGTCAGAACCAAGTTCAAGTCAAGTGCTGTTCAGCCAAGGGAGAGGCAGTAGCCGACCTCACCTGTCCTGGGAGGATGAGGAGCTTCTGCAGGACCAGGAACGCATTCGGGGAGGGAATGTCTGGGAGGGGAATGCCTGAGTGGTACAGTCCTTGGTTTACGGGGGCCTTTTCTTGTTCCCATCCCAGCCTTCCAGTTCAGGGTCCTGGGTACCCTGAGAACAAGTGCTCTTACTATTAAAGACTGAAGCTAAGGAGGCATTAAGCACCTGAGCCTTTTCTTCATCCTTGTCGCTGTGTTTGCTCCCGTATCCAATAAAGTGTCGGAGCAAATTAGGTAACATTTGGAGAAAACAAGATGAGTTGTGAAAATGGTGGGGAAAATCAGGGACAATTAGGATGAAATTGAGAAAACTGTGGAAGCTGTGAGAAAATAAAGAATTCAGAGAAATGGGGAAAAATTAGGGGAGATTGGGGTAAAGTAGGACGGAATTAGGGGAAATCTGGAGGACGTAATAAAAATGAGGAGGAAAATACGAAAAATTTGGTAAATTGGGGAAATAAATTCCAATTAGGGGAAATTAGGGATATATTCAGGGAAAATAAGAAAGTGGTGAAATTTTGGGAAAATTAGAGGGAATTGAGGAAAATTCAGGGAAATTGGGGAAAAATGAGATACCTTAGGGGAATCAGGGAAAATGGATAGAAATTTAGGGAAGTATAGGGGAAATAAAGGAAAACTTGGAGGAAATAGGGCAAATTGAGGGAGATCAGGGAGAATAAGAGGAAATTTAGGTGCAAAAAGTCAGAATAAGGAAAATTTGGGGAAATTAGGGGAAATTGAGGGAAAATTAGCATAATGAGGGAATTAGTGGGAAATTGGGGAAAACAAAATTTGGCAGTAATTTTGGGAAATCAATGGGAAAACAATGAAATTTGTGGCAAATTGCAGGAAAAAATGAGGACATTTGGAGAAAAAGCAGGAAAATTTTGGAAAATTAGGGGACACCAAGGAAATTCAGGGCAAATTGATGAAAATATAGGGAAAGTAGGGGGAAACCAAGGAAATTTGTGGCAGATTGGGGAACATTTAGGAAAATGAGGGGAAAAACAAGGAAATTTGGGGAAAAATCAGGAAACTTTGGTGGAAATCAGGAATATTAAGTGAAATTCAGGCACCTGGGTCCTCTTATAGGGCATCTAATGGGATTGATGGAGCCTGGATGCCTGGGTGCCCCTGGCTATTCTTAGGTGAGCTGTGGGGGTCAAGGGGGGGAAGGGGGACCTGTAGGGCCAGCCCCATATATGGTTATGAGGTGAAGGTGCCCCACAGCCCCACTGGCGTCACAAGCTGATCAGATGTCAGGGTTTGTGGGGGGGATGTCCCAAAAATATCCCATTGTGGGGGGAGGGAGAGGGAACAAAGGAATGGGAGGAGGGGCACAAATGCCTGAGCNGGGGGGGGGCAGTGGGGGGCCGGGGAGGAAGGGAGGCTAGAGGGGGCCCCTATAGAGGCTGAGAGGGGGGTATCCTGTGGGTCTGGGGGGTCCTATAGGTCTGGGGGAGCCCTATGGGGATTCTGTGAGGCTAGGAGTGGGTTGTATGGAGGGCCTATAGGGCTGGGAGTGGCCCGTGGTAAGGGGGAGAACTATGAGGGAAATATATAGGGGTCCTATGGGGCTGGAAGTGGGTCCTATAGGACCATGGGAATGAGAAGGGGTGTCTGGGAGTCAGTTCTATGGGGCTGTGGGCATTTACTGGGGTCCTATTGAAGGGAAATAATGGGAACCCTATGGGGCTGAGAAGGGTTCTATGCATGTTCTATAGGGCTGGAACGGTGTCCTATAGGGCTGGGGGAGTCCTATGGAGCTGGAAGTAGGTCCTATGAGGTAGGAGGGAACTGTAGGGTCCCTGTGGGGGAGAGATTTGGGGGTCCTATGGGGCTGGTGGAGCTTTATAAGTCCATAGGGGTCACTGGACTCTATGGGGCAGCGAAGGTCCTATAGGATTACAGAGTAGAGGGAGGGCTCTGTGGATCTGGGGAGTGTGCTGTAGATCCATAGGGGTCACCGTGTCCCTATAGGGCAGTAGGGTGGCCTTGAGGTCACCCGTCTGTCCATGCCCCCCCCTCCTAGTGACGCAGCTGCAGGGGGGAGGGGGGGATATAAGGGGGGGTCCCCCAGCCAGCGCCTGCAGACCCAGGGGCAGGTGGGGCAGGGGGCACTTGGAGCATTGTGAGGGTCTGGGAGGGGATTATGGGGGAACTGGGGGCAACTGAAAGGGACTGGGAAAGAACAGGGAGGAACTGGGAGGGAACTGGGAGGGTCTATGGGGAAACTGGGAGGGACTGGGAGGGTCTATGGGAGAACTGGGAGGGTCTATGGGGAAACTGGGAGGGACTGGGATTATACTGGGAGGGTCTATAGGGGAACTGGGAGGGACTGGGAGGATCTGTGAAGGAACTGGGAGGGTCTTTGCAGGAGACTGGGATGATACTGGGAGCATCTGTGGGGGAACAGGGTGGGACTGGGATGATGCTGGGAGGGTTTATGTGGTAACTGGGAGGAACTGGAATGATGCTGGGGGAGGGGGAGGGTACTGGAAAAATCCTAGGGGGATACTGAGACATACTGAGCAGTACTGTCTGTGTGTCTGTGTCTGTGTGGTGGTGTACTGGAGAAGTACTGGTGGGGCTGGGAGGGAATGCCGGGATATAATCAGACAATTGGGATTTATTGTAACATACTGGGACATACTCGGGGGGGTGTGTTGTGCCCCAAACCAGGACCAGAACTGCCCTGAGTCTGCACTGTCATCCCCTGACTCGGAGACCACAGAGAGAGGTGGGGCTGAGCAGTGGAAGGAACTGAGGGGTGTTTGGGGAGACTGGGGGTGACTGGGAGGGTCTTGGGTGATACTGGGAGGGTCTGTGGGGCAACAGGGAAGGACTGGGAGGGATGCAGCAGTACTGGGGGGTACTGGGAGTTGCTAGGGTGGGGTAAAGGGCAGGCAGTGTGAGGCACTGCAAGGAACAGAGAGCACTGGGGAGGGCACTGGGACTTCCAAGGAAGAATTGGGATGGAGATGAGGACAACTGGCAGGAACTAGGACCACTGGAAAGGAACTGGAAGCACTGGAGAAGAATGGGAGAAAATGAGACCACCAATGATGGACTTCGGATGGGGCTGACTGGCAGCACTGGGGAGGAACTGGGAGCACTGGGAGGGAACTCTAGATGATGGAACCACTGAGGATGGACTTGGGATGGGCCAGCTGGGAGGACTGGGAGCACTGGAGAGGAACTGGGAGCACTGGGAGGGAACTCTAGGTGATGGAACCACTGAGGATGGACTTGGGATGGGCCAGCTGGGAGGACTGGGAGCACTGGAGAGGAACTGGGAGCACTGGGGAGGAATGAAGGAGTCGGGTTGACCAGGAGAAAGTGGTAGATGTGGAGAAGAACAGGGAATGGTGGATTCACCAAGGAAAGAGCTGTAATGGGGTCAGTTGGGAGGAACTGCAGGACTTGGAAGGTCCTGATTCCTCCTACCCCACCCAGCCCCATCCAGCACCACCATGCCTGATGTGGAGATGGCTGAATTTGGGGAGGCCGCCCCCTATCTCCGCAAGTCGGAGAAGGAACGGTTGGCTGCCCAGACCCGCCCTTTTGACCTGAAGAAGGACATCTTCGTCCCTGATGAGAAGGAGGAATTTGTCAAGGCCACCATTGTCAGCCGTGAGGGCTCCAAGATCACTGCTGAGACCGAACATGGCAAGGTGGGGGGACCCCAGCCACACCTGGGACACCAGAACCTCAAAATAGCAACTCTATTCCACATGAGACACAAAGAACCCAACCCACCTTCTCTAGAACCCAAGAAACATCTAGACCCCAATATGCCTTCTCCAGCACCCACTGGATGCTCAGATGCCACAGCATCTTCTCTAGAACCCAGGAGGCACCTAGACCCTGATCCACCTTTCCCAGAACCCATGGGACAGCTAGACTCCATCCAACCTCCTCTATCACCCCAGAGACACCCAGACCCCAAAACATCTTCTCTATCATTTAAGGGACACTCTGGCTCTCAAGGGAACACCCAGATATCCAGCTCCCAGCCCTATGGGAGGGAAAAACTGAGGCAACTCCTTGCCCTGTGTTCCTACTCCACGGGGTCCTCCTTATCTTGAGCAGACAGTGACGGTCAAGGAGGACCAGATCATGCAGCAGAACCCCCCCAAGTTCGACAAGATTGAGGACATGGCCATGCTGACCTTCCTCCACGAGCCCGCCGTCCTCTACAACCTCAAGGAGCGCTACGCCTCTTGGATGATCTATGTGAGTTGGGAGCCCATGAGGTTCTTCAGACCCCATCCAGAACTCAGACCAACCTGCTGTAGACCCCTTGGGCCACATAGACTCAAGGTATCCCTTCTCCAGATCTCATGGTCCACCCATAACTGGGATGATCCTTATTCACACCTCTTGAGCAACCCAGATCCAAGATATCCCAGACCCCTTGGGCCACCCAAAACCAGGGTATCCCTTCTCCAGATTGCAAGGGCCACCCAGAACTGGGACGTCCTCTCTTCAGACCTCTTTGGTCACTCACACACAAGATGTCCCATCTCCAGACCACAGGGATCACCTAAACTCAAGATATCACCTAGATACAAGAGGTCACTTCCGCAGACCCCTTGGACCACCTGGTGGGGCGGCACCTCCTGACTTTGACCGACCTGCTCCTTTCTCCAGACCTACTCAGGGCTCTTCTGCGTGACTGTCAACCCCTACAAGTGGTTGCCTGTCTACAATGCTGAGGTGGTGGCTGCCTACCGGGGAAAGAAGCGGAGTGAAGCTCCACCCCACATCTTCTCCATCTCTGACAATGCCTACCAGAACATGCTGACAGGTAGGGACCTTCTGCAGGGATCCCATAACCATATCCCCTAATCCTTTTTGGGGAGCAGGAGATGTGGGGCAGAGCCAAGGTGGGCTTCAGAACCTCATGTTTCTTCTCCTCATCCCACCAGATCGGGAGAACCAGTCCATCCTCATCACGTGAGTGATCTCATCTGTAAACATTGTCTTAGTCCCGCTCACAGCCAAGACCCTCCCACCTGGCACTTAGCCCCTCCCCTTCCCCGTTGAAGTCATGCCCACTGGCACGGCGAACCCTTTATCACCATCTGGACTTGTTTGTGGAGGTCCATTATCCATCCCTCCCCAGTGAGTCCCTACCCCCAGCACCATAGCACCAGTACCCAACCATTGCTCTCCTTGGCTACCTTCAGCGGAGAATCCGGGGCGGGGAAGACAGTGAACACCAAAAGGGTCATCCAGTACTTCGCCGTCATTGCTGCCATCGGTGACCGTGGCAAGAAGGAGACAGGGGCCCCAGGCAAGGTGAGGGCACTGGGTGGGGGATGACAGCCTGGGGTGTGGCCAACATTCTGCTACCAGTCTGTCTAACCAATGACATAATCAACCACCCAAACAATTACCCAACCAAACACCCAACAACCCAACCAATCATCCAACCAGCCATCCAACCAACTAACCATCTATCCAACCTGCCATTCATCTGTCCCATCTCCATCCAACCAACTAACCATCCCTCCATCCACCCATGGCATCAACCCACATACCTGTCCATCAACCCAACCACCCACACAAACCTTCATGGACATCTGTGTCCCATCCATCCATCCATCTCAACCTCACACCCTACATCCCCTGTCCCTTACTGAGAGAGCCCCCCTAACACTGTCCCACTCTACCAGGGCACCCTGGAGGACCAGATCATCCAGGCCAACCCTGCCTTGGAAGCCTTTGGCAATGCCAAAACTGTCCGGAATGACAACTCATCCCGATTTGTGAGTGATGGGGGTGGAGTCCATGGGGAAGGGTCTATGAGTTGGGCTGTTCTGGGAGAGAGTGGTCACCTCCACCTCCTTCCAACACTCTTGCAGGGGAAGTTCATCCGGATCCATTTTGGGGCCACCGGAAAGTTGGCATCAGCTGACATTGAGACCTGTGAGTAGGTTGAGGGCTCCATGAGAGGACATCTGGTTGTCCACCATCCCTCCCTCCATCCATCTCTCCATCCACCTGTCTGTCCTTCTTCTCATGCTACCATCCGTTTACACTTCCATATCCTCAAGCCTCTATCCATTCATCCACCTGACCCTCTATCTCCTCATGCCAACCTCCACCCATCTTCTCTTCATCCCCACCCCAGACCTCTTGGAGAAGTCCCGTGTCATCTTCCAGCTGAAGGCTGAAAGAAACTACCACATCTACTACCAGATCCTCTCCAATAAGAAGCCAGAGCTGCTGGGTGAGCCATGCTCCCAATCTACCTGCAAATACCTGACCTCACACCCCTTTTGGGACTTGCCTGTCTCAATCCCTTTTTCTCCTTTCAGACATGATGCTGGTGACCAACAATCCCTACGACTATGCCTTCATCTCCCAAGGAGAGACCACAGTTCCATCCATTGATGATGGAGAGGAGCTTCTGGCCACGGATGTGAGATGGGAGGCCACCAGGCAGTGTGTATGTGTCTTTGTGGGCTGGAGAAGATCTTGACCATACTTTTGCCCCACAGAGTGCTTTCGATGTCCTGGGCTTCACCCCAGAGGAGAAGAACTCCATCTATAAACTGACAGGTGCCATCATGCACTTTGGCAACATGAAGTTCAAGCAGAAACAACGGGAAGAACAGGCAGAACCAGATGGCACAGAAGGTTGGGTCCAACCAAGGTTGAGGTAGAAATTAGGGTGAACCCCATGATCCTTCCAGGTTCACATTTTCTCTTCTTCACCCTCAGAGGCGGACAAGTCAGCTTACCTAATGGGGCTGAACTCGGCTGATCTTCTCAAGGGGTTGTGCCACCCTCGGGTCAAGGTGGGCAATGAGTATGTCACCAAGGGGCAGAATGTCCAGCAGGTGAGTAGGACATCCCCAGAACCTCCTCCTTTTGGGGTGACATAGTGCCATCTCCAGCAAGGACACCAAGAGACCTTTCTCAGTGGTAGGATGTCCCTCTTCCAGGTGATTTATGCCGTTGGAGCCTTGGCCAAGGCTGTGTATGAGAAGATGTTCAACTGGATGGTGACCAGGATCAACAACTCACTGGAGACCAAGCAGCCGCGGCAGTACTTCATTGGTGTGCTGGACATTGCTGGCTTCGAGATCTTTGATGTAAGCCCTGGTTGACTGTGTTGTGTTGGACCCTACCGGGTGCTGAGTTAACCCTACTGGATGCTCAGATGACCTTGTTTTCATTTGTGTTGAGCAAGTTGGGGCTCAGGTTGACCCCACTGAAGGTATTAGGTGTTCTATTAACCTCACTGGCCATCTCCTCTCTCCTTTCCCAGTTCAACAGCTTCGAGCAGCTCTGCATCAACTTCACCAATGAGAAGCTGCAGCAGTTTTTCAACCACCACATGTTTGTACTGGAGCAGGAGGAATACAAGAAGGAAGGGATTGAATGGGAGTTCATTGACTTTGGCATGGACCTCCAGGCGTGCATTGACCTCATTGAGAAGGTACCACCTCCCTCAGGGCCTCATGAGGCTGGGGAAGGGCCCTTTCAGTTGCAGCCTGGCAGGAACCCCAGAGTTTGCCAGTTGGGTTGTACTTGGTGATTACTGTAGCCAACAAGGTATTTTCTTCCCAGCCCATGGGGATCATGTCCATCCTGGAGGAGGAGTGCATGTTTCCCAAGGCCACAGACATGACCTTCAAGGCCAAGCTCTTTGATAATCACCTGGGCAAGTCAGCCAACTTTGGGAAGCCACGCAATGTTAAGGGGAAGCAAGAGGCCCACTTTGCCCTTATCCACTACGCTGGCACAGTGGACTACAACATCATTGGGTGGCTGCAGAAGAACAAGGACCCCCTCAATGAGACTGTAGTGGGGCTCTACCAGAAGTCAGCCCTGAAGCTCTTGGCCAACCTCTTTGCCAACTATGCTGGGGCTGATGCACGTAAGGGGCCCTCTTCCTTCACATCTGGGGTTCTTCCCACCTTGTCCCTGACCTATCTCATCCTTTTTTCTTCTCCAACAGCTGTGGAGAAGGGGAAAGGAGCCAAGAAGAAAGGTTCCTCCTTTCAGACTGTCTCTGCCCTGCATCGGGTGAGGGTCCAAGGGTTATTGGTGGACCCCAGGGTGTGTGGGTGTGGAAAACATGTCCTGGGGCAAGGGATGTTCTTTGGTGGGACACGCTGAGGGGGGTGTCTTCATACCCTTCATCATCTCCTCCTCTCTTTCAGGAGAACCTCAACAAGCTGATGACCAACCTGCGATCTACCCACCCTCATTTTGTCCGCTGTATCATCCCCAATGAGACCAAGTCTCCCGGTAAGCCTGTCCCTGAGGGTTGATCCAGAGGACAGTGCTGGTCCCTGGCCAAAGGTGGTGATGGGGAGCAGTGCTGTGGGGCAGGCCTTGACTCACCAGTCTTGATGACCCACCAGGTGTGATGAACAATCCCCTGGTAATGCACCAGCTCCGCTGCAACGGGGTGCTAGAGGGCATCCGCATCTGCCGCAAGGGCTTCCCCAACCGCATCCTCTATGGGGACTTCCGCCAGCGGTAGGCACAGAGGGGAAAATGTGGGGATGGGGTGGACAACCCCACTGGGGCTGATTTCAGGGGTTTCCTGTCCTCTCCAACCACCAGGTACCGCATCCTGAACCCTGCCGCCATCCCTGAGGGGCAGTTCATTGACAGCCGCAAGGGTGCCGAGAAGCTCCTGGGATCCATTGACATTGACCACAACCAGTACAAGTTTGGACACACCAAGGTGAGGTCATGTGGTCTCTGTTCCTATGGTCCCACCATCCAAAAGATTTTCATTGTGGGACCAGATGGACTCTATGGCCCCACCTTCTACTTGTCCACCTGTCCATTTCAGCTCCCTCCATCCATACCACCACCCATCCCTCCACTATGCCTCCAAATCCCAGCAGCACTTATCTTCATCTCTACTCAAAGGTCTTCTTCAAGGCTGGGCTGCTGGGGCTGCTGGAGGAGATGCGGGATGAGCGCCTGGCCCGGATCATGACCCGCTTGCAGGCCCAAGTCCGTGGTTTCCTCTCCCGTCAGGAGTTCAAGAAGATCCTAGAGCGCAGGTGGGTGGTGAGATGGAGATGGTGTTGCATCCATGTTGAGTGGAAGCCCCTGGTGACCCACATCTTGCTGTGCCTTCTCCAGGGACTCACTGCTGGTGATCCAGTGGAACATTAGGGCCTTCATGGGGGTGAAGAACTGGCCTTGGATGAAGCTCTACTTCAAGATCAAGCCCTTGTTGAAGAGCGCCGAGACGGAGAAAGAGATGCAGGTAGGACAGGGCCATGGGTAGGGAAGGTGGGTGGGTGGATGGAGAGAGGAAGTGGTATGTGTGGACAAAAAGGAAGAAATGAGACTTACATGGCACCTTTGTGCCTCCCACAGAACATGAAGGAAGAGTTTGGGCGGCTGAAGGAGGCCCTGGAAAAGTCAGAAGCCCGTCGGAAGGAGCTGGAGGAGAAGATGGTCTCCATGCTGCAGGAGAAAAATGACCTTCAGCTCCAAGTGCAGGCTGTAAGTGACCTAGATGTCCTGGTCCCGCACTCCTTTTTCATTCACCTCAAACCAACCTTTCCCCTTCCAGGAGCAAGACAATCTGGCTGACGCTGAGGAGCGCTGTGATCAGCTGATCAAGAACAAGATCCAGCTGGAGGCCAAGGTGAAGGAGCTGACGGAGCGGATGGAGGATGAGGAGGAGATGAATGCTGAGTTGACAGCAAAGAAGAGGAAACTGGAGGATGAATGCTCAGAGCTGAAGAAGGACATTGATGACCTGGAGTTGTCGTTGGCCAAGGTGGAAAAGGAGAAACATGCCACCGAGAACAAGGTGAGGGTGGAGAGAGGTCTCGACCTCAAATTGTGGGGAATTGTGCTGACTCAAGCCAAAGTGAATAAGTTTGGTGAAGACTCAAGGCTGCTTGGGTTGGGTTGCCAAGATTCACGGCTGTTTGGGCTGCAAATTCAAGGCTGGATGAGATCATGGTCATGAAGACCCAAAACTTCTTGGGTTGGGTTGTGATGATCCAAGCCTGGTTTGATTGCATCACCGAGACCCAAGGCTGGTTGTGTTTTCCTGCATCTCCTGACTTAGACACAGCTTCACCAGGAGTAAGAACAACCTCCTGTCTCTTGTCCTACCTCTGGTACTAAGCTTGAGGCCTGATGTTTCTCCTCCTGCAGGTCAAGAACCTCACAGAAGAGATGGCTGGGCTGGATGAGATCATTGTCAAGCTAACGAAGGAGAAGAAGGCCCTGCAAGAATCTCACCAGCAAGCGCTGGATGACCTGCAGGCGGAGGAAGACAAGGTCAACACCCTGACAAAGGCCAAAGTCAAGCTGGAACAGCAAGTGGATGACGTGAGTATAGGCCCCTCCCACCACAGGCACATAGTTGGTCCCTTAGGGTGTGGAGGTCCTTCTGGGGTGTGTGTTTGTAGGGGGCTGAGGGGTGTGTCTCTTCCTCACTTGGCAGTTGGAGAGTTCACTGGAGCAGGAGAAGAAGATCCGGATGGACCTGGAACGGGCCAAAAGGAAGCTGGAAGGTGATTTGAAGCTGGCTCAGGAGAATATCATGGACCTGGAGAATGACAAGCAACAATTGGATGAGAGGCTGAAAAAGTAGGGGCCTGCACACTTGCTTGTTCTTTACCTGTAACACCTCTCTCTACTGAGCACTCAGGAGAATGACTGTCTGGTGTTTCTCCCCACACCCAGGAAAGACTTTGAGCTCAACGCCCTCAACGCCAGAATTGAGGACGAGCAAGCAGTTGCAGCCCAGCTCCAGAAGAAGCTCAAAGAGCTTCAGGTGAGCTGGGCTTCAGCTTGGGAGTCAACTAGAAGAAGTAACTGGTCCTCCCCATTTTCTTCTTCACATCTTTTTGAGAAGGATCTAAACCAGTGTGCCACTCACATGAGGTCAGAAGACCATGTCATGTCCCTTGTCCCAGAACCTCACTGTCATTTATTGCATTGAAATAACTCATGGGCTCCTGGACAGGTTGGCTTTCGTGGAGGTTGAGCCGAACCAATGGGTGTGGAGTACACAAGGTAGGGGGAGCATCTTGGGTAGAATCATCTGAGCTGAGCAGACCATCTGGGTTGAATCGTGTTCATTCCAGTGTCCTTAGAGAAACTCGTGCTGAGCTGTCTGATCCAGTTAGCTCTAGGATTGGTTGAGTCAAATGTTCTCAAGACCAGCTGAGTTGAAGAATCTCCAGGTAATTTGGGAAGGTGCAGGGTCTTCAAATAAGGCCAGGTTGATTTGGAGAGCTCAGATCTTGACTGGGTTGAAGAGAACTGGATGGGATCAAGACTGGTTGAGGTGAAGGGTCTATAGCTGTCTGGGTTGAACTGAAGAGTCTACAGCTGGTTGGGTTGATTTGAATTGACTTAAAGACTCCAGCTTGATTGGTTGAGTTGAGTGGAGGAGTTGGGTGGAGCCAAGTCTGCTGACAGCATATTCATCCCCGGAGCACAGGCACGGATTGAGGAGCTGGAGGAAGAGCTGGAGGCAGAGCGGACAGGCAGAGCCAAAGTGGAGAAGCTGCGCTCAGACCTGTCACGGGAGCTGGAGGAGATCAGTGAGCGGCTGGAGGAGGCAGGTGGTGTCACTTCAGTGCAGATAGAGCTCAACAAGAAGCGGGAGGCAGAGTTCCAGAAGATGCGGCGGGACCTGGAGGAGGCCACACTGCAGCATGAGGCCACGGCCGCTACGCTGCGCAAGAAGCACGCTGACAGCGTGGCCGAGCTCAGCGAGCAGATTGACAACTTACAACGTGTCAAGCAGAAGCTGGAGAAGGAGAAGAGTGAGCTCAAGCTGGAGCTGGATGATGTTGGCTCTAACATGGAGCAGCTGATAAAGGCCAAGGTGGGAAATAGGTCTCCAGCCATGAAGGGACACTTCCACTGCCCTCTCAAGGCTCCCCTTCATCTTCCTGCCCTTCCTGTTTGTAGGCCAATCTGGAGAAGATGTGCCGCACCATGGAAGATCAGATGAATGAGCACCGGACCAAGTCCGAAGAGGCTCAACGTATGGTCAATGACCTCACCACTCAACGAGCCAAGCTCCAGACGGAAAATGGTGAGGGGATTGCTCTTCCCTAACCCAACTGCATATATCTTACCCAGTGGGGTGGCTTTGGGATGTGTCCAGCAAGTGATTATCCACCATTCCACCCGACAGGCGAGCTCTCCAGGCAGCTGGAGGAGAAGGAAGCCTTCATCAACCAGATGACACGAGGGAAACTCACCTACACACAACAGCTGGAGGATCTCAAGAGGCAGCTAGAGGAGGAAGTCAAGGTAGGGTTTTGTTGGGGAGTCAGTGGGGCTGAAAGACACCTCCAGTGTCAAGGATGCGGTTGGTTTGGGATTGAGAGGTGCATCATGAGCCTGCCCTCACAGTAGGAGAAAATGAATTGAGGGTCCTCAGAAGTTCAGTAGGGTTGGTGGGTTACAAGGAGGTTGAGTTGGGTTGGGTTAGTTGGTAACTAGGTTNGCCAAGTGAGTCATCTCCCCCTCAAGGGAGCTTCTATGGCACAGGGGAGAGTGGAGACTTTTCCACTGTACAAGGATCTGGAGAATGTATAGGAACCTGGAGACGGTAGAGCAGATCCAGAGCCTCAGCCAACCAGTGAGAGGAAGAAGGTTTGAGCTGACCCACTTGGTCCATGGGTCACCATAACAAGGTTTTCTCCCATGGCAGGAAGAAGCTGGCCCAGCGGCTGCAGGAGGCTGAGGAAGCAGTGGAGGCAGTCAATGCCAAGTGTTCCTCCCTGGAGAAGACCAAGCACCGGCTGCAAAATGAGATTGAAGATCTCATGGCAGACCTGGAGCGGTCAAATGCAGCAGCTGCTGCATTGGACAAGAAGCAAAGAAACTTTGACAAGGTGGGAGGATCAAAAAATAGTGGAAAGAGAAGGGTGGGAAGAGGGTAGAGAAATGTGGGTCGCATGAATCAAAGAAAGGCAGGAGAAGAAGTCCAGAAGAAAAGTGAACAACTTTCAAGGGCCAGTTTTCAGCAAAGGTTCAAGTCCCCACCAGGAGAATATTGGGGAAAGGAGTAGGAGGAGGAGGATGGAAAGAGGGGTTTTCCTGGGCAAAGTAGCAATTGAGCCGGTGGTGTCCCCATAGATCTTGTCTGAGTGGAAGCAGAAGTTTGAAGAGTCACAGATGGAGCTGGAAGCATCACAGAAAGAGGCCAGGTCCCTCAGCACTGAGCTCTTCAAGCTGAAGAACGCCTACGAGGAGTCGCTTGATCACTTAGAGACTTTAAAGAGGGAGAACAAGAATCTCCAAGGTGAGACTGTGGTCCTTCCCCACCGACCTTGTTTTTTTCCACTCCCTTCCATGGAGTCTGATAGTTTTTTCCCCGGGCAGAGGAGATCTCGGACCTGAC
>VYZT01050767.1:28134-77567 GCA_013400735.1 Pomatostomus ruficeps | reverse complement strand
AAGCTGAATCCTAAGGCATCATTGCACGAGGCGGTTTGGATGCAGCTCCTAGGCCATTCACTCCCTGCTCCAAGGGCTGGCTGCCCTTTTCTTAAGGAAAACGTATCAAATTACAAGCATTTGGCCATATCAGCCCTGTGCAGCGAGCTGGTGTGAGACCTCTGACCATTTAAATCCTACTGAAAGCATCAAAAATAGAGCTGTAAGTAGTGCATAACTTTTGTATTGGCTGTCTGCAGAGGGCTGAATTTCACCTACTGTGAAAATCATCCTGAAAGCAAGAATAGCTCCTGCCGGATTTTTCTGAACCTGTCTGGAAGCATAAAAGGATGGCATTGCTGCATTATTGGCAGCTTAAACTGGCCAGGGCTCCCTGCAGAGTGTTGAGTGTGCTGCTGGAGCCCTGCTGTACCTGCCTTGGCCACATTTAGCCCAAGTGGAGCAGCACAATGAGCTGCCCACTATCCAGGTCAGCCTGGTGCTCAGATGAAACCTTCCCAGTGATCCACAGAAGTGAAAGAACCTCCACAAGCTGGAAATAGGCAAAAAAACCAGGCTAAACCTGGGTCACTTCTTCATTTTGAGGGAATCACAGCTACGGTTTGGGAAATGGGTGTTTGTAAGTAGAACTTAATCCAGTTATTTATCAAACGTTTTCTTAAAAGAGCCTTGTTGTAATATCCTTTACATGCTGAATCTTCATAAGCTGAGGTGAACTCAGGATGCTTCAAGTTTTGATTCAGTATTTCATTTCATGTCTCTGACAACCTGACTTGGCTTTCAATAAGCCTTCAGGCACAATTCAAAGCATTTTGCAATTCTTTATTTAGACTGTGTTTAATGTAGAGCAGACACTGCCAGCAGCTTTTTTTTTTTTAATAAATCAATAAATGTAGCTGATGAAACAACCAGCAATATTTTTGTTTTCCACCCGTTAAGGATTGTGATATTAAAGAAAATACATGCCACTCCACACTGGCTTTCTGCTGGAGTCCTGTTTTTATAAGTCCTGTATTTACAACATAAAATTATTTGCTGCATGTATTTCTTTACGAGCAGGTACTTAAAGTAAGGCTGAGAAATAAGGGTACAGTTGCTGACCTTATTTTTGCAGATAGTCTCATTGCAGTGAAATTATCTGCCAAAATAATGTGAAGCCCATTTTCTTCTCCCCTGTTCCCTCCTCTCCTTTAACATTACTGTCTGATCTGTGCACTGTTTTTCTGCTGCATTAAGCATTATTGTAGTTTCTGTGATTGCCTATATCAACATAACAAAATTGTTGGCTCTGGAGTACAATGCAGTAAAATGCAGCAAAATGCAGGAGTGCACCAGCCACCTAGAAATGAAGATTGCTCGCTGCTTTTTGTTTTCCCACAAATAAAGATCATCGATACCTAAAAATAATAATTAATTCTTCAACCAGAGCCAAGCCTACTGAATATTTTAAATTAATAATTGCATGTCCTAAACTGCTGAAGATCCTGGTAGCAGTCAGTGGCTGTGCCACTCCAGTCCAAATTGTCCAGCAATTCCAGACTTTCATGGACTATTGCTGCAAATGAGGGCAGGGAATTAGGCCAAAAAAAATTGGTATCCAGAAAGGAGAAACTCCTGATTTGTTTATAAAAGTACTTGGGTGTGCGCTATTATCTGTAATGAAGTTGGGTTTTTTATTGATCAGCATTAAAATCCCAAATTGTTGAGTGAAGCTCATCACATGAAATTGCAGTGTTGGTGTGGGAAATTATTCTCTTTTAATTAATTTAACTGTTTTACAGCTGTGAAGCCGTGATAATTCAATGATATTTCCTTCTGTTTTAGGAAGCATAGCAATCATTGTTCCTCTTGTCTTACTGGTGACTTTGATCACTACTCTGGTAATTGGACTATTTCTTTGCAAAAGAAAACGAAGGTAAGTAATTTTATATTGGTTTATGAAGTTAGAAAGATCTTTAAATTATTTTCATCTTTCTGATATGTAAAAAAATCACTTTATATGAGAAACAAAAACCACAACAAATTACCCAAAACTTGTTTCTGGAGGCAGCAGATCAGCTACATTTTGGTTCTTGCTGGAACAACCACGTCTGTTTTTGATACTTACGTTCCACATGCAGAAAAAACTGTAGCTCTTACCCACTTTGCTCAGTTCCGCCAAGGCTGTATATATTATTATATATGTATATTATTATGTATTATTATATATTATTATATATGTGTATATATTAACAAGGCTGTTAATAACTTTATCCAGAGACTTAGAGAACTTAACAGAATTAATGTATTTCATTGAAACCACTTACTCAAATTTGAGTGTTGTTTACATCTTCAAGTGAAGATGCAAACAATACTCAAAATATTTACTGTAGAGTCCCAAACCTTTTACTCATTAGCATCTTGCACAGGAAGCCAAATTCCAGCACTGGGCAGGGAATGTTTTGTTCTCTGGAATTCGGCTGCCTTAGAGCCGCTAATGAGCTTGAGGACTTGTATTTGACTTTTTGACTTTGGGCATTTCTTCCAAGGCCGTGTTTGGCGGTGGGGGGAGGCAGGAGAGTTTCTGCTGTGTGAGACACCTGAGAGAGCTGCTCCCCTTCAGGTGTTCAGAGAAAAGGGCTCAATGCTGATGGTGATGCAGATTTAGCAAGGGAAGATTCCTGGTAATAAGGACATGGCCCGCTAGGGAAGGGCCGGAGTGGGAATCAGGCAGCAAAGCATTTACTTCAGTCCTGAAGCTGTCCTGCTCGCTGGCCTTGAGCAGCTGTCTGCCTTTCTCCTGGGGCTTGTTACCCCACATCTGAAACCGAGATAATGGCTCTTTGTTAACTCCTTTAGAAATATGTGATGAATCTGCTGTTTCTGCAAATGTGGCCATTTATGACACTATTTCAGTGCTCCAGGCTCAAAGAATCTTTAAAGTTGCTATGATCTGGCATCACACGCAGCATCACCCCTGCAAACCCTGGTGCAAAGTAGTAAGCATCAATTTTTAAAACCCTTTTGTAAAGCCAACAAGATAAATACATTTCCTGCCCATACTGTTAGCAATGCTGACCCTGCCAGGCTCCATGGATGTCATTATGTGCTGCCATACCTAAACCACCAAGTTTAGCGATAGCCAAATCCTGAAGAGCAGTTGCTGCTCTGTAAATTATTTAAGTTACTGAGAATCACTTGTTAAATAATAGATTTTCAGCAGAGAAACAGAACTAGCCTCAATAAAGAATTTTCTTCTTAAAATTATATTTGAAAATGTGTTTTAGAGTTATTTTATCTCTTCAGAGAAGACTGTCAAGTATTAAACTAGATGTAGTTGTTCAACACTTGCATGCTACTGGTAAGTGCCTATTTTAGGAAATATTTTTTCAATGACATTTCTGAAAACTACAGATAATTTAGTATATTGGATTTCAGACACTGACTGCATCTTACCCAGCCAACAAGAGGACTCGACTGTTATCATCCTGACTGTGACCTCCCTATTATTCCCTTGTAATTCTAGAGAACATATTGCATTGGGAAAAAATTACCCTCTTGAGGTTATTTCAATTGCTCGGGCTGAAATCACCTCCTTAGCTAAGAGAAATGAATTCAGCAACAGAAACAATTCAACTCAATCACTTATCTTTACTGATACCTAATTCAAGGTTAAAAATGAGGCTCTGCCTTTTATTAAAGCTTGAAAGAAAATTCAAGTTGAACTTCAGTGCTCCAATAACCACTGGCAGGGAATACAAACTGGGATGGCGAGAAGTTCATGCATTTTTAATGCATCCTGATGAAACCATTTGCTTGCCCTCAGTTTACAACTGACTTTGGGCAGCGGGTTTGAAATAGGAATGAAATGGATGAGCAAGGGGACAATGACTCATGGTGACTCCATTCCCGCAGGGAATCTGCAATGAGTTTGCTTTCCTCGGAAGTGAGGGAAATCTGGAAATAACCGGAGGAACTCAGGGTTGTAGACAGCAAGTTAGCGCTTTGCATGGATTCATACCACTGCAGCCAAACCAAGAAAAAAAATACAATTCTGCTCCCAGCTTCTGTGAGATCTGTACATACACTCAGATTGCTACTTTCTTTGGAAAATGGAAGGATTTTATGATTGTCTCTGCAGAAAACACTTTTCCATTCTGTTGGTTTTAGAGATTAAAGAGGAAATATCCAACCATTATGCTTGAAAGTTCACTAGCTTCTTTTTTTGTATGTTTATGTGTTACAGGACAAAAACTATCAGAAGACAACCCATGATAAATGGAGGAATCAATGTAGAAATCGGCAATCCATCGTATAACATGTATGAGGTGGGCCATGACCACAGTGAAGGTGGTCTCTTAGCCTCAGATTTTACTCTAAATGCAGAAAAGGTAATTTCCTTTCTCTTTCTAATGGCAAAGCCACTACTTATTTTATGTCTTACAAAGGTTTTGTCTTGAAATGTAATGAATGGAAATGTAGAACAATGACATTTAGGTTGAGTTAATGAGTATAAAACCAAGTTAGATTTCATTAGAATAAATGTCATGTATATATTAACAGCTGTTTTGTAGTCTGATGCTGTCTGTTGGACATTTTTCCTACTGTATTTTATCAAAATAGAGTTAGAAATGAACTACAGAATTATTGGGGTTTTTTCTGACATGAGTTGCCAAGCCACAACCTGTCCTTTTAGCTTAGTGGCAAATATTGAAAATTGGGAATTTATTACTGCCCAGCCTCTGTTTGAGGCACAAAAGAGTGCATGCATACGTATGAGCTGAACTTATTTCACATGTGCAACTTCCCAAGGCGTAAGGAATTGGGATTCCTGGCGGGGTGGAGAGATGAAATGTTTACACAAAGGCAGCGAGTGTTATCATTTCCTTGTAAGAGATGCTGTCAGTCCTGCAGCAGCACTCCGGTGACTGAGCTCCCTGAGTGATGTGACACGGGATGAGCGGGGTAATGCCGCGCTATCTCTCCCAGAGCTCCCTAATCAGACACACACCAAAGGGCAGCCGTCACTCCGTGGCATTTCTGACAAAGCAATAACGGGATTACTGATAGCTCCAGGAGTGCCATCGCTGCATCACACAGGCAGCGTGCTCAGCGCACGAGGTAAGCTGAAAATGGAGTTACTCACTGGAGGCAGAGTGGCTCAGCCAGTGCTTATTGTGCAGCCTGGCCCTAATCCTGAGTGGAAAATGGTCAGAAAATGCTGAATTTTATTCTCGTATTGAATGTGGGAATTTTTCGTGCTGAGGAATACCTGGAAGGAGGTTTTGATAAATGTAGATCACTCTAAAATAATGTTTTTAGTTGGTGCACTGTTTACTTAACACTTTGATAAGTACACATGGAAAATGCTCTATTAGCAGAGAAATTAAAATTTTCTGTTTATACAGGCCAGATACATAGGGGGAGGGTCCACTGCATTCAAGCTCCCCCACACAGCTCCATCAATCTACCTAAACTCTGACTTGAAAGGACCACTATCGACAGGGGTGAGAAATGATGATCCAAGTCCATTTCATTCCACCACAGCCCCTTTCTAAAGAAAGTTTGTCTGTCATTTTTGAGTAGAGGCATTTTCTGTTTGTTCTTAGTTTTGTTTTTCTTCTTTTAATGGAAGGAAGAATGACAGTAAATAATACATTTTCTATTTGAAATAAAGGGTGCCCCTCTGCATACAAAATTTCATCCATACCTGTCACTGTAACATGATCTAAAAACTGAAAATGTGTCTTTGCAAAGGAATTAAAAAAACCAGTAAGCAATGTGATGCTTTTCCATAACATTATATAAGTTTAGCATGGCATTCACAGCCATGTATTCTCATATATTTGCAATTTGTATGTAATTACAGGCATTTAGTGAAGTTTATCAAACTAAAAGATGGTTCCAAAGAGTGGAAACAAGTGCTTTTATTTTAGAGAAATTTCCTGCACGTAAAAATTAACAATTTCCTTAAATATTTGCCAAGCATATTTTAATTATTCAGATTTCAATGGATTTGTATCATAAATGAGCTCCTTCTGAAACATCAGATTATTTACTACAACTTAGCGTGATGTTTGCAAACATTAAAATTTAAGATACAAAGGGACATCAATATGACATCCATTTTCATGTGCCTCAGTATATATCCATCTTTTGTGCCATTCACGTTCTTGCATGACTGTAATATGTTGTATTTGGAAGTTTAATAATTTTTATGGGATGTGATTTTTCTGATGGAGCACAGAACCATGGATGATGAAAGTCAGAATATTCACCCACCCTTAACTTTTTCTCGTAAATTCTGGTCAGTCCAGCTTCTTTCTGTACCTCCCTGTAGTGCCTTGTGCAATCAGCACCACTCAGAGGTATCATGAGGCAGAGCCTACTATTAAATATCATTTTAATAACTCAATAAGGCACTCTATAGATGCCAAGGATCTCTGTTCTGTTGCAATTATCATCCTTAATAATGGTTATCAATGAAATTAAAAAGTCCTGATGATTGAAATTGAAATAGAACTAAACTTCTGTTTTCCTAAATTTCTGATTATAATCGTGACCACAAAAGTAAAGATCTGTGGGGACAGACAGGCAGAACTGAGCGTAGCTTTTGGGTTTTTTCTTTTTTTTTTTTTTTAATTAAATAAATGTGGCTCTCCTTGTTCTGCCTCCGTTCCAGGAGAGTCTGGAGCACAAGGCAATCACTTTGTCATCTGTAAGAGATGGAGTGGGCAGCTTTTAACTCACTAACTGAGGGGCTGCTGCAGCTACCCAGCCTGAGGAATATCTGAATCCTGGGCTTAGGAATAGAATTGATCAACAAGGAAAGGAAGAACTGAGACTGTGGTCATCCTTCATTCCTTGTTTCCCAGGGTGTACTCAGGATATTTTCAAGTCAGGAAAACCTACCCAATTCTGGTTTGGGCAATTCAAAGTTATTACACCAAACAAAATTAATTTCCCTTTTTTTAGAGCTTGCTGGTGTTCCACTAAGTATATAATTAAGCAGAGCAGTGCTGATAAATGAGTTGCAAGAAAGAGGGGGATTTTGACCACAAGGTGCCCTTTCCTGTCATTATGGGTAAAAGCTGAGCTCTAATTGGATGGCAAAGTTCTTCTAGAGACAATAAAGGCACAAAGTATGAAGGAAAGTAGTGCAGACTCAGGGGATTTCTCACACAAGGAAGGGCTTTGCAGCATTAAAAATGGACTTGTCCCACACTGACGTGCCCCCGTTTCAACAGATGTTTTGCATTAGAGTCCAAACTACCAAAATTGTTGAGAAAAGTCTTCTCAATTTGTAACTACTATGACATATTAACAGTTATGCTGGTTTATTATTAAAGTTTAATTTACATTACGAAAGTATTGAATTTTTTGGTCAAATCATGTTGTGTATTTGGGCCACAGAATTCGAAAACATGGTCAGCTATTGATGGGATGCTGATGTCTTAGAACAGGTAATACATGGAAACTGTTGGCTGCAGTTTTCTACTGTTAAACTTGTCACATGGTCTCACAGTGCACCTCCTCTATAAACTCCTCCATATCTATTCTGAAATCTTCCAGTGTAACAAGGTGGACAAGTCAACCTCAGAGACATTTTTTCAAGGTTTTTCGTTTAATTTTCGTCGTCGTTTTTATGGTTTTAATATCATAATATGCTGCATGTCATGCCATTGGTTACTTTTAATAGCATGTCTCATCGTGAATTTAATTTTCAACTAAATAATTAACTCATCATCAGGTTTGCAGACGTCCAGGTATCTATTAAATATGTCCTGTTATATTTTATGTGTACTTGTTCTTGCTTTAACCGAGCCATTTCCATTTCCATAAACGCTGATTTTGGCTCAGTCTGACTGATCTAATGTTTGCTTCACTTCTCTGCAGCCAACAAATTACGCCAATCCAGTATATGCAAAGTTATACGTGGATGGACAAAACTGTCGAAACTCCTTAGCAAGCGTTGATGAAAGAAGAGAACTTCTTCCAAAGAAAATAGATATTGGGATAAGGGAGACTGTGGCATAACCTGCTGTTACCTTTTATACTCTGTATAAATGTATAAAATATAAGGATTACTTTTCTATGTACCGACAGTATTATAATTGTTTTGGCATCAGCATTACCTCTGTTTTTTGTTTGGTTGATTGTTTTCTGGGTTTTTCTTTTGCTGATGACTTTTGACTGACCATTTGTAAGGTATTTTTATGAAAAAGAAACTGCACTACGGTACAATTTACAACAATGCTGCTGAAATAACACACCTTTAAATTTGTTAAAATGGCAAACAACATATTCGTTTGTAGCGTGAAAATGAGCAATCTATTTTCTATGAACTTTTTTGGTTCTACTTAATCGATGAAGATGGTATCTGCACTTTTTCATTATGTAGTCTGGAAGCTGTAGTACAGTGTGTAATTTTGTTTATTTTAAATGGTGAAAGAATGATTGAATGGTCTACTCTCTTCTTTGTGCCCATTAGAACTTCTCTTCAGATCCTGATGAAGCTAGATAACTTCTCACAAACCAACATAACTTGCTTTGAAATTAGCTTTTAGGTTGCCAAGAAGTAAACGAGCCTATAGAAGTGAAACATCTAATGATCTGCATGAACACAATGATTATGTTTCCGAAATTCAGTGACTGTACATGATATACTAAACATATATACCATGTAAACAAGCTTTGTATTTATTAAAACCTTATAGAACATAGTAACGATATATCTTGGAAGCTGAAACCTTACTTGCTGTGGGACGAAGCATTGGAACTCCAACAGTCCTGTAGGACAGTAGCCACCCTAGAGCACAAGAGGGCATTGCCTACACATGCTTTACATGTTTATTCACTCAATCACCCGCAGAATTTATGGATTAATAACTCCCCGACACGCAGCGAGCAGCAGGGGAAAAGCCAGACCCCAAACCTTAAGCACACGCAGATGATCACAGCATTCGGTTTGGACAATCACAGGAAAAACCCTCACACCTGCTTAGTGACATTAGAGGAGTCAAAACACAGCAGTTTCTTTAAATTAAGGTAAACTGTGGTATTGTGGAGGTAAAAGGAAACCTTAGCAGAGCCCAAGTTTCAGTAGCCTGGGTCAAGCATCCAAGTCCAATATCCAAAGCGCAAAGCATCAGTGCCAGTTTCCAGCACTTCTCGCACCTGCTCTGTTTTCTGTTGTTGCTGAGAGGCAAAATCCGACTCACCTTTTTTAGTTTTGATGGAAATAAAGAATACAATTCCTTTCAGGTTTGAACTGAATCAAAATATTTTATACATAACTTTAAAGGCACAAAAGACGTATTCACACATACACTGTGGAGGACTCTTCCTTCCTCTGCTAGACATGACTGACTTTTAGCTATCATAATATATTAACCTAACAGATTAAATATGTTTGTGGTTGCTCTTTATTCCCTTTGTACAAGCATTACAAAAATAACTGCTGTTTTATAAGAGATTTTTGTTGTACTATTGTGCATGCATACTACCTATTTCTAAACTTTGCCATATTGGGGCCTTTATAAAACTCTTGATTTCTGTAATACTAGTGCAATTTTGCTTGAACAATGTTATGCATATCATAAACTTTTTCAGGTTCTTGTTTAAGTACATTTTTTTAAATTGAACAGTATTTTTCATTTTGGTTATAATAGTCATTTTGCCTATGTTTCTACAATGAAGTGTTAAATACTTTATAAAAAAATTGTTGACTGATTTATTTAAATGAAAATCTACATACGTAATTCAGTGTGTTGACTAATTTTTAAATTTAACTTATAAAATGAAAGCTAAAGAAAGAGCAAATTGAAGCAAAAGAACATTACTTTGTACAAATGGCTAAATCCCTTTTCTTAATGAAAATTTTTGCTTTTTATACAAATTCTATTTGAATGTTTTCGCAGCTCTGCACGTGTTTGGATAACTTAGGTGTATAGCTGTATATCAATGTCAATAGAATTTTAAAGCTATTATTTTTTCTATAAAAATACTGTATTAAATAGTTTCATACCACACAGCTACGATTCCACAGGTTCTGCCTTTGTTCTGCTGACATCATCAGAGGTGGATTAGGCCCTCATTTTTTATTTTGTATTTTTTATCACAATTACAGTTGTTATGAGACGTAAGTAGTTGGACATTTCAGAAACTTTACCATTGATTTTCTGGCAGAGAACTTCTTCTCTTCAAAGCTCAGGTAGAACTAAATTTTAACTAGTGGGTATAAAAGTTACATGAGTTTGAAATCATGAATTTTTACACGGGCCTGAGGAATTTTACTTATTGTCTCAGTTTCCCTTCAGTGAGACTTTTTTTTTTTACTTTACACTTGCTTGAGAGTTAATTACTTTATAAAAATAAATTTATTTCCTTATAAATATGCAGTTGATGTTAGTGGAGCTATTAAATATTGGATATTTGATCAGAATGAGGTCATAAGCGTGTAGGCAGAATTTTGATGGAGCTATTGAGCTCTACCACTGCTGTACTTAAAGATCTTTAAATTTGCACATAGGTGTTGTAATCCACAATGGATTTTTTTGTTTGTTTCTTACTTTACCAAGGTTCTCCATGGGAACAGTTTCCACAATCCTTTAACAGCCCCAGAATCCCCAGGCTCTGTAGGTGGACAGAAGGGTGAAGGATTGAGGACCCAATCAATTACTTATATGTGCATCCTCCTAAGCTCAGTAAAATGTTTTTGGGCAGGAAATTTTATAAAATTTTACAAGAGACAAGGAAAATGTTTTACTTTTACATTCCCACGGCCTTTTTGCTGTTATTAATGGCACAGATTCCTGTGTGTTTTAAGTTGACACAAACTTAGAAGTGAAAAAAAAATTGGCTGCATCACTGATTAAAGCATCTGTCTTCTCAGGGTGTGGTTGCGAGGCTTTTCCTGGTTGCTTTTGTGTGAAAGCACTCAGTGAACATTGATGTGAAATGCCAGTTCTGTGCTAATCCACAGAATTCATCAGGTAAAATATTTTTTTGACAGTACTAATGATTTTTAATAGCAATGTGAAGCCGTTTGTGGGTTCCACAAATTGCAGGTGTTAAAATTATTTAGGGAAATTGAACTGTTCACTGACTTGGTTTTCTTAGGCTAAGGAATGTCCCCATTTTCATTCAACAGACAACAAAAATCCGAGTTTGAAGGGGGACATGATATGCTCCATCACAAACTAGGTTCTAAAACTCTTTGCTGAATGGAGAATCTATGCAAAACATGAAAAAAAAAATATTTTGTTCAAAATTTTATAATTCTGTCTAATGGATTTTTTATTTCCCCACAGAGGTTGTTCTAGTTTATTTACACACTAGTGCAATGGAGGCACTGCCTTGTGCTCAGCCTCTTTCTTGGTCTGTGCAAGAGTTTGCACAAACACTGAATGATGACAGCAAAAGTTCTAAATAGCAAATCGAGGTGGGTGATGCTCTTGGTACTCAGAGCAGTCACTCCACACAACTGAGATTTCCAACAGGAGTGCAGTCCTGTTGATGAACACACAACACAAAGCACATTTGAGAATATTTATTTTGAGAATATTCATTTTGCTGTGCATTTTCTAATTGTTTCTTTCTCATTCCTAAGACAGTCAAGGTGTTTGATGTTTGCAGGAGGAAAGCTCTGTAGTGGAATACCTTTAAAATTTCTACCTCAGTCTGTTACTGGGCAGTGAGATTGCTGAGAAAGTCCTAACACAGCAGCAGCAATTGTTTTACTTTTATCAGAATCAGTGCAGTCACATACATTAACTGAAGTTTTTGTAAACATTTCAGAAAATTTGTGAAAGTGCCTAATGTATCAGAATAGAACCAAATATCTTCTCCTGCATCCCCTTTTTGGAGGATGAGAAGATGATAGAGGGAAGCAATGTCAGTGATGATAAAAGCTCCTCAAGGCTGTCAGCCTTAAAAGCAAAGGCATTTTTCATGTGGAACAAGCAGGCCAACAATGAATCTTGTCTGTCCAGCCCTGGGCATCTCTGCAAAAGTACTGAGGCATTTGGAATTTTTCAAGGCTTAGATGGACAGAAGGATGGCTGGTGGAGGGAAGGGTAATTTATCATCCTAGGTCACTAATTTATCGTGCTTACCATCTCCACGTGTGAAGCACAGATCTCGCGGAAGGAAGGGTTTCTCATTTAGTGCCCATATTTTAAGGTGACAAAAGGAGGAAAAAAGCAGAAGAAATCTTTTTGCTTCCCTGTGCACATCACTCAGTTTGTGTTGTGCCTCTCGTGACCTCTGACAGTGACGCTCAAAGTCAAACTTGTGTAGAGGGAACTGTCTGCTGGCCTCAAAGAGTGTTCAATGAGTTTTCCCTGGAAAGAAGATAATGACAGTGCTGACCTTCACTGCTGTTACCAAGCCTACTAATGATCCATTTTTTGTAAAAAAAGTAACTTTAAAATACCAAGATACGGGCGTATGCACAATGTGTACAGTATCAGAACTTGCGTGTAGTTACTCTGAGTAAAAAATTATTTTCACAGGTGAGTAGAAAGGAAGGTCTGAAACTACCATGGAAACTCAAATTAACTATTAATTTAGGATTACTGCTATAGCTCTTTTAAAGTATCTGTTCATCCTGGAGGGAAAAAAAAAGGATTATAGAAAATGATTAGAAGCTGGTCACTGACGTTTTCTTAAAATATTTCTTAAATAAACAACTTTGAATGTTACAAGAGTTGGCACCTCAGAAGATTTCAGGAAGCAAGCTGTGTAGTCCAACATTTTCTCACTGTGTTTGCAATGTGGTAAAGCACCAGCAGCAATCTTCTGGCACATGCGTTGGTGTTTGATGAATCATTAGTGATTAAACAGAATGAGCCTGTGTGGATTCATGGAAACGCTTGCTGAAGAGATGAGCTGCTCAACAGGTGAGTGTCCAGGCACCTGAATAGCTCACGGGGTTGGCAAGGGACTGCACTTGAGCCTCGGGGAATGGGTTGGCACCTGGTGGTGTTTAAATTGGTGCCCTTTGTGTGTGTGTGAGCTGCTCACGGAGCTCTGAGAGACCCAACACCTACACCAGGGCAGGAGCCACGAGGGAACTGCTGTGTCCAAAGAGCAGCAGCCAGCGTTAGGACAAAGTTTTAGTTCCATTGAGGACCCTGAGGTTTGGGGGAACCCATGTAGTGGAGCCCTGGTCTATTAGGGAAGGAGGGAAGAACCTCTGAAGAGCACGAGGTTGGTGAGTGTGAGAGCAGGGACGCCTGAGAGGAAACCTGGAGCAGGGAGCAGCAGGTGGAGCTTCCTGCCTCAGCCCTTGTGCTGTGGTCATCATCACACTCTTTCCTTCATGCTTTCAGAGAGTGTGGGCCGGTATACCCAGAGCTGCCCAACAGAAATTCTGCACTCTTGGTGAAATATGATATGAAATTAAGTGTTTTGTAACCCAGGAAGTGATTACAGAAGTGCAAGAACAGCAGCTATAGTTATGCTGTTACTTGGAGGTGTTAAAGGTCCATAACCAAATTTATTTTTTAAAAAGGGATTTTTTTTTTCTTTTTAAAAGGAAAAGGAAGAAATATTCAAGTAATATTCCCACATACTGGCAGGGGGTCTGCAAAGTCTTATATATATCAGGAGAGACGTCCTTCAGGAGGAATTAAACAAGATGGAAGAATTAAACAAGATGGGATGAGTGGTCTGGTTTATGTGTAAGGTTGAGGTTGCTGTTCTCCAGGCATGTCTGTAGTTCTGGACATCTCTCTTCTCCTACCTCACACAAAACCATCAAGTGTGCATATCCTGCACTTGTGTGTACTTGTAAATGTTCAACTTAAAAAGTCTGGCCTTGTCTGCTGCCTTCAGAGCAGGAGGAGTGCACTGGGTGGTAAATCTGGGTAGTTTTAAGGTGTCCAGTGCATCCCCCAGTGCTCAGATTTGTTGGACCAGCAATGCTGCACATCTATCCTTACTTCAGGAGTCACAATATTCCAATTAGAGCTCCTTGGCAGTCATTTGAACTTCTTTTATGTGGTAAGACTGTCCAAGGGCTCTTTGTACAGCAGAACCAGGATCAATGTGCAGTAAAAGCTGTGCTGTGTGTGAGCTCCCCAAGGCTGGTGTGCAGCCCTTGCTCCCCCAGGCTGGAGATCCCATGTAATTTTGGTGTCCTTTCCACTGGTCATGGTGAGCTGTGGTGGTACAAACCAAACCTCTCTACCCTGTAGGGCTTTGTAGTTCAAGAGGCAGTTTGAAAATTGGTCTGGCCTAAAGAGAGGGTGGCCTTCTTTGGGATTTGTCTGTGTGTGTGTGATTGGGTTCAGACCTTGGTCTGCCCTGATGTCTCTTATCTGACACTTTTCAGAAGATGTTAAGCCTTTGTGGAAGATCCGTGATGATTTTCTGCATATATTCAGCTATTTTAATCATCTTGAAATTCCTGAAGTCCTAGTGGTTCATTGCCCTAAGAAGTATTTCAATGTAAATTTTTCTACAGTTTTAACTTCAGTTCATTTTCTCTAGTTTGTTTCCTACATTGCAGAATCAGATATATTTCCCCCTCTATTCTTAATGAACATGAATAAAATAAAACATAATGTTTAATTTGAGATTGCTGTTGTATATATACCTCCACAGTTGCGTCTGACAGGATTAAGTTGTGCTTTTTCCTGCTTAAATTAAAACATTAATGTAGCTTTCAGTGATAGCTACTAAAACATCTTTATAAATATTTGAAAAGACGCTGCTCAATGAACTGTGCAAGACAGGAGGCTGACCTCGCACAACTAATTAATTACCACAATCAGAGGAACTCCAGACAAAGTACCCTCTCCAGCAATCCGAAAGGTAATTAACATTCATGTCTCGTAAAAGTCACTTGACTTCCAATTATGATTAAATATGCAAGGGCACGGGGACACAGCGAGGGGAAGGGTTGAGAGTAATCCCCGAGTATGGAGGCAGCAGCTGGAAAGCAATGCCAGGCACGGAGGAGCTGCGAGGGAAATAGGGATTACAGCTCCCTGTGTCCCGCTGAAGGGCTCACGGGGTGTCCACCACCATCACCACCATCACCACCACCACCACCACTGGGTTTGGCCCCACTTCTGTAGACCAACAAAATTCTTAACTGCTTGTTTCCCAGACTGAATCACACTGGACAGTTACAGTTGTCCATAATCCTAACCAAAATATTATCTACCCAGATTTAAGAGTATCTGGCAATCTTATATGACTGCTCTCATGCATTTGGTTATAAAATTAATAAGTCTTAAAGGATTGAACAGCATCTCTTGTCACTGAAGAAGTCCTAATTAAGCACATCTGACTGGACAACAGTGTCCTTTAAGGAATATCAAAATTGAAAGACATTACTAAATTTCTTTTAAGGGTCTGTGATCAGCAGAGCAAACATCTTTTTTGTACTGAAAAATTCATACATCCTTTACAATTTGTGTCTACTGCTATAAGTGGTTTGAAATGTAAATAGCATTTCAATATTTGAAAATAACTTCAGGAATTTTCTTCTCACTTATCTTTTAAAAGTAGACTTTTAGAAAGATTTTTTTAAATTAATATCTTAATGAAGAAATAAAATAATTTAGGTTAACAAGCAGATTAGCAGTAAATGAAACAGCAAATCATTTGCCATAATGAAAATGTAATTGAACAGCAGCATCACACTGTCTGTTTAAATATAGCCATGTCCCATAAATACAGTATGACAACCTGGGTCTTGTCACATATTACTGCACCACATCCTGGGTTTGTCGACATCATTATTATCAGAACAATTGTTACAGGCCACCAAAGAGCAAAATGCTGAGGTCACTCACCCGAGGTGACCCCAGGGTGGTTAATTGCTTCCACGGCAGCCAGGACCAGGCATAACCTGTGAACATTGAAACTGCAGTGCAATGCTGGGTCAAGCGTGTTGATTTGTACAGCTTGGTGTAAAACACAAAAGTTCATTGAAAAGGACACTTCACCCCGAGAGGAGCTCGGTGACTCCAAAGGGGAGGGGATGGGAAGCGTTGCCTTCACTGGGACAAGGAGCAGTTAATTGCTCCATCAGGAGAGGAGAGGCCTCCTGACCCAATAAAGCAACAGCTGTGTCTCCGAGGAAGGGAAACGAGGCCCTTCTTAATTAAGAAAAACATCTACACAGTCTTGTAGCAGCAAGTTTCAGAGAGCAAGATAAGATCTGGGATGAGCCTTTGGGGAGCTCACAAAATGTGCCTGGCTCCGTGAACAAGTGCTGTGCCCTGAGGAGGAACAAGGTGCTGCTTCCCAGAGTGCAGCAAAAGGATGGAGACCCCAAAGCTACATGTAAGTCACCTAAAATTCAAAAAAAAAGAGGAGAAGGAATGAGACTTAGGAGTTTGGGGGTTTGTTCATTTGCAGCTACGTGGTGTATTTTGAATGTGGATATTATGAAGAAATAATTCTTTAGATTTTCCCTTAGCTGGCTTTGGGGGCTTTGAGGGATGTCATAGTCCAGGATAATAACTCCACACAGGAAGTCATGGAAAAGGAGTCTGGTCAGTAAAACACCTTACATATCAGATGGGATCCTTTTAATTCATGTCTGCAGCTGTTTCAGGGAGTATCTATATAAATACTTTGCGTATCCAAAATCTGTAGGATTCAATTACTGGAAGCCTCTTATTTCTTAAATTGTTTTCAACCCTTCCTTATTCCTATCCCAAAGTACTCAAATGCAATTCTATTTCTTTAATATTTTCATACGGTTTTTACTTCTTACTCTCTGGCAGGTTGGAAAAAGTCAGGGAAATTAACTGGATTTCCATGGGTATAGATAATATGAACTAGAGTTCTCTGTACAGAGCTGTTCTTTTTATTTATACTTCCTGCAATTTTAGAGCTTGAATTGCAGTTTAAAAACTTGTGGTGCTTTGGAAGAGTTGGATGATAGAAAAACAGAATTGTACTCATTACAGATGACAGAAACCCTGTGGACAGCACCGAGGGAGGGAACCACTTAATTAAGAATAACAAATACAGAATCACAGGGCTTGACAGTACCTTGGGGGTCTTCTTGCCCTCTCCATGTTTCCCTAACAGCATCAGCTACAGCTCAGCCACCCTCCACAGGCATTTCTCCAGAATTTTTGAAGAGTGACAGCAATGTCCTTAAACAGCCAATTGCAGCACTTGCTGCTATCCTTTTTTATTTTTTTTTTTAACTTGCCTATGTCTTGGTTTCCACTGGTGAAATTTAAAGCTGCTTGTCCCACCCATCATGAACAAACCATCCTTCTTCCCACAGCCCTTAAGAAAGTGGGGAGTTAAAATGGAGCGGAGGTGACCCTGTTGTGGTGGGCACATCTTGGTCGTGCCCTACATCTCATGAGCACGGAGGATCCTGCTGGAGTGTCATCTCCAGCCAGACTGGGGGGCAGCACAAAGCCCGCAGGTGTCCTGTTGTCCTCTTTCACAGCACCTCATGGTCTGTGCATGATGTCTGAGGAGGGATGGACTCATGGAGACTCTTTGTTTTCTGTCTCCTTCTTACTGCAGCCAAATTGTCACTCCATTGCTTGTAACTCTTGCTCTGTAAGTGAAGATCCCCTGCTGATGCCAGGCACGATCTGTAAGAAACCAACCCTCAAATTGAATTGGCACTGTGAGCAGACGTCTTGATATTTCAGCAGAGAAAAACCCCAAACAAACGAGGCTGTATCCAAATCTCTGCAAAGTTCTGGACATCAGAGAACCATGTAAGACAATATTTGATGTATCTAAGAAGCTGGGCTCGATCCTTGTGGGTCACTTTCAAGCCAAGATGCTCTATGATTCTATGATAACGCAGCCAATGTTTCTAATTTCATTATGTCTGTAAGAGCACAACCTGTGCCTACAAAACATTCTGAACCATTTCTGCTGGAGAAACCAATCTCTGAGTTTTGCAGGGTTGAAGGAAAGTCTGTGCTGGTAGAGTGAAGCAGAGGCTTTCTCCAGGATGACATTTCAAAGAGTTCGTGTCATGTCATGTTCCCAGGTGCTCTGGTGAGGTGGGATTTTTTGTTGTTTTGGAGTTCCTCTTACCTACCCCTTCAGCATTATTAGCTGCTTAAAAGGAGGATTTCAGAAAACAGAAAATAAGGCAAGAGAAGGGAGTACCAGAGAGTAATCCCAGGGAGGCCCTGAGCCCACATTTCCTTCATGAAGGGCAGAAAAATGCTTCTGTGTGAAGGCTGCAGTTGTAATGGCATTGGGTCTGTTCTGTGCAATTGCAATGATCACACCATTTTCTCTCCAGCAGCTTTCAGCAGCCCTTAACTTGCACTCCAGTTGCCTCCTCTCACTCCTCACCCTTGCCACCAGGCTCTCTGGCCCTGAGGAACTGAAATTCTGCCATTTCTCCTCCTGATGGCTCTTGAATTCTCTCTCAGCTCCACTTTGTGGTGACCTCCCCTGGGCACCGGACTCATGAGCTCCAGAGGATGGATATCTCAGCTGGCTCAGCTGGGCTGGCTCACTCTACTCAGAGCTCAGGATAACCTTACAAAGCAGTGAGGTTCAGGAAAAGTTACTTTTCTAAAGGATACATAGGGAAATGGCCATTTATGATAATAAGGGCATCTCGTACTTCAGTTTCCATTGCTGTCACTGCATAGAAATTTTTTGTTTCCATTGAAAACTCTGCCTGACCTAACCTAGAGCAGCCTTGCAAAGTAAAGTGCTCCATTATCCTACATTTTTTTTCCCCTGTAATTTCAGTTTTGATTGCTTTTAAGAGTTCTCTGTACCTATTCTGCTTGCTAAACTGGAGGGAACTTGCCAGCAATCACCACAGAGATGGATCTGCTTTACCTGATACTGCTCATTGTGATGCTTAGCTTTGTATTTGAATATCAAAATCATTTTTGTGAGTATTTCTTGTGTCAGTGTGGGACGTGGTGACACTGGTTTTTAGGAATTTTGTAGGCATTTCAGCATATTTAAGACTATCGTGCTACAGGAACACATGGATATCTTCTAAAGTCCAGGTACATGCGTAGGAAGAGAATTTCTGATTTTCATAGGCTGGCCTCACATAATTAAATTTCTAATAGGAAATGGATATTTCCATAACCTGCTCTTTATGAGTGCCCTGAATTCCAAGTTTTCCAGGAACAGAGCATTTATTGGGACATAAGTGACATGTATTAGGTGTCCATTGCTGTCCTTAGATGATGGCAAAGAAAAATGCCACTCACGGGGACTAAATAGCTTTACTCATGAAGCTCTGCATGTGTTGAATTTTAATCTAATCTACTTAACTATTTTATCAACATGCTTTAAGCTGATTAAATCAGTTTCTTTATGCTCTAGGATTTAAAATCCCTTCTCTGGATGTTTCCTGTGCGAGCTTGCAGTTCGTCCAGTGTGTGTGGGAATGTACAGTGGAAATTAAAGGCTGTTCAAAATTCTGTGTAGCAAACCTGCTTCTTAATGACAGGATTTTTTTTTAGGTTCACTGTGCAGTCAGGGCATATGAGTTTGGGGGTTTTTTTCTGAACCAAGTTTACTGCTGAACGTAGCAATGCAGTTCACACCAGAGCATAAATCTGCAAGCTGAAACCCGTGTAAGAACACACAGTTTTGCTATTGAGAGTACTCAAGTGAAAAATTTGAAAAATTGTGTATTTTAAAGTGCTTGTAAAACCCTGTTGCCCTATGGATACGTCCAGGCCCCTTGTTTACTTTCATTTTTCAACAATAACAATAACGTCACTGCAACAGACATTGTTTGGACTCTGCTGCTGGGCATCTGGATGTGAAATGATAGTCACAGGCCAAAGGCCAAAAAGAAATAAGAACCATCACTCTGTCAGAGCAGCGCCATCTTCTCCACAAAGCCTGGAGAAAACCTCGTTTTCCCAATGTACACCTCGGGACATTCCATGATTTAATGCTGCCAGTACCAGTTTGGCCATTTCCTGGTCCCGTGGGCTCTGTCATGCATTGATGGAGCTTTGCTTGCTGTCCTATAAAAAATATTGCCCAAAGGGAAGAGACTGGCCAGACCCCACCCCAGCAGAGGTCTTGGACAGGGGCACTCCTACACATGCACCAAAACTTCACAGGAAACAGTTACAAACTGCTTCATGTGCTCTCTACTTTCCCACCTTCATTCTCAATAGTTTTTGCTCCCAAGACTATTTTATAAATTCAAAATGTATTCGGAATATTTCACTAAGAAGACACGTTGATGTAAAGTGAATGCTCAGATTTTAACCGAGACTACAATATATAGAGTGTAACTGCTGGAAGAAGGAAAATCCAGTTCTTGGGAGGCAGAGAGAATGTAATTAACTGGAGTTACATCACTTACTGTTGTATTCATGGAACCAAATTCAATTCTCTTTGACATACCTTTTAAAAAAGCCATTGTTATGAAAAGTAAAGTGCAGCTTCCCTACTGAAACTCATTTTGAGCTCCTGCTTTTCTTAAAGTTCAGTACAGAATGGACAGGGAGCCCTGCTTGGTTCTTGAGCCTGGAGAACTTGGGCTGAAAGCAGCACAGGGTCATTGATCTGTGTCCCTTCCTTGGAATCCACTCTGTCCCTTCGCTCCTCCTGGCATGACCAGATGGTTTTATCCTCCTGCAGCATTCAGGATCCTAAAAAAAAATAATGTTTTATATATGTTATCCATTCATGAGAGATAATTAGCATTGTCAATTAGCCCCTGTATCCAGCATCTTCTCCTTCTTTGCTGTCAAAACTCTGACACCTGTATGCACCTTCCATTGCATGATATATTATGTTATATTATATTATATTATATTATAAACAGTTCTCAGCTGATATTTCGAGTAGAATTCCTCTGATTTAATTCCCTACACTGTTCATCATGTAGATACAGCTGGGAAACATGGTGTTGTCACAGAGAATCAAATTGCACAAATATTTTGCTTCACCACCTTACTCTTTTCCATCTGGGTTGTGTATGCTATTCACGCAAATATTCTGCAAGTGCAGGACTCTCCATGGCCAATATGAACTCTGCTCACAAATTCGGGGCTGCTGGTGGATGTGACATAGCAGAGGATGGAGCAGTGGGAAGGCACAGCCGGTGGCACTCTCACGTGGAGGGTTAATTGTGCTTAATGAACCAGTGAGGTGGAAAACAAAATATTCACCCACTCCCAGCTTTAGCTCTCCATGGCCCCGGTAAATTGTCCTGTAAAGCTCCCTGCTCAGGAATAAAGGCTGCAGGGGGCTCTTTTTAATGGCAGGGCACTGTGAAAGTCACATAATGCCCCTCTGGCTTTGCTATTGTTCTTTCTTTGTCTATAGAAATAAGTTGGGGTGAGGCTCTTTGCTGCTCTGTGTGTGTGTCCCGAGTGTCACACGGCAAGTCTGGCGGCTGCTGGGGGCATGGCTGCAAGCTGCGGAAGCCAGGTGCTCTCACAGTGAGAGCAATTTTCAGCTCTGGAACAGCTTTTGTGTGTCTAAAAACCAACAGGGGCATTCGTGAAATGGAAGAGGAAAAGATAAACTGCGGCTAAATGAGTGCCTGTTATCGAGCATTTTACCCACTTTTGGAGGCTCAGCTCATCTCTGCTGCACAGAGCAGCCTCTCCCCAGCCTCTCTCATGGCCACAGCCACCTTTGCTGAGAGGAAAATTGATCTGCCTGTGTCCATGCCCTTGCTGCTCCTGCTCTGGGGAAGGTAAGCCAAGCAAACCATCCTTTTGGAGCAGAAATACCTGTGACTCTGAGGTGTGCTCACAGCAAATACCTCCTGTGCCAGTTCCAAACCCCCAGTCCTCACTGTTTAATCAACTGCAAAAGCTGTTTATTGCTTTCTATACATGAGTGTCTCAATGCTGTGCTTTAATTAACTGCCTCGGCCTTGGCTGTCATTCGACACAGCTTTTATTGGAAGAGATGTTCAATCCTGTCTTTCATAACTGTGTCTTGAGCACATCTGCACTGAACTCTTTTAGGCAGTGATTAGTTTCCATCAGCTGTCTTCTGCTCGTTTCACATTCACCCACAGGCAGCCTCATTAAAACCCAGCACAACTTTCCTGCACTGCAACTTCTCCCAGCTCCTTCGCCTGAGTGGGGAAGCTGAGGCCCAAATTTGTTTGCTCCTCTCCTGGAGAGCACTCCCAGGGCTGATCTTCACCAACCCAACCTCCTCCTGGGTTTGCTGCAGCTCCCTGAAAGTCCCCTCACTCTGGGGAGCTCCAGCAGTGACTCCCACAGCAGCAGTGCAGTGTCAGCCCTGGGTGCACCTGAGAGGTTGCAAATTTCTCTAAAACTATTTTGGTCTTGCCGCTTTTTCCTCCTTGCCCTGCCTGAAGATTCATAACTATGTCCTTCACTCTTTTTTCTCTTCCCTTTGTGTATGCCCAAGCCTGCAGGCTGCTGCAGCTCCCCAGGCAAGCAGCCTGTGCTCCCTCACGGCCACTTCGGAGCTCCACACTCCTTCCTGCCACTGGTGTGTCCTCCTGGCTGCACTTCATCACACAGAATGTCATTTCCCTGGCTTTCCAGCCTGATTTAACCAGCTGCTTACCCACCAGCGCAATATTTTTTACTCCTCTTTTATATTCCTCTTTATAAATGTTAGGTTAGAGCTTTCTAATTTTACTGTTGTGGATCCTTGGAGAGTTTTTTTGGGAGGAAGGAGGATGTATTTCTCTGTTGCTTTAGCCATGAGCAGCTAGAAATCTGGAGGTGACACGTCTGAGCTGCTCTCCTCCCCTCCAGCCTTGTGCCTCTGAGGAGCCCTGAACACCATCATACTTCAAACCCCCAGTGTGATCCCTGGAAGGTTCCAGTCCCACCTCCCACAGGGACCTTATCCACTGACAGAGGTGCTTTTATGCCTCCATCACCCCTGGGTTTGTTTTTCTTTATTTCCCCCTTTTTTCTGGCATTTCAGACACTGTTATTTGCCAGCTAGCACAGCCCAGCTCTTTACAGGTTAAACAAGGTGGCCACTTTTCTCTTCATGGCTATTAGTTAAATATTCAAGAGAATTTAGGTATCAATCTGAGGCATTTCTATAGATCACTTCCAAAAATGTGCTGTGTTCTTTAGCACACAGACCCAGACCTCTCCCACCCGAGCATCCCACCCTCAGGAAGGGCACCCAGCTAACGTTGTGGGAAGAAACCAAAATAATAATAAAAAAAAAAAGAACAAAAAACTACATTATGTGCGACCCAAAACTGCTGCAGATCCTGGGCTTCGGTGCTCATTGGTGAGGCTGAGTTGAGGCACACACCTGGGAATGTTCTCCAGGGCTTTTGTCTCAGTGGGAATTCGTGCTTTGGGCTGCCTTCTCATCACGGATCTCTAAACAGAGGATTGGATATTATTGGAATAAATTTACCCCCACAGGAGAGACCCAGAAGGAATGTTGTAAGGAGAATATTTAGTGTGCAGAAATGTGCATTCCTATGCACCCTGGTGCTTTTGCTGTTCTGATTGTGCCTGAAGTTTTCCCATCATTTTTAGTTTCTTTTGGGAGATGCTGTGAGACTCATCTTTCTCTATAAAGCTATTTATTGATGAAGCTGGCTTGAACTACCTTGGAAGGATCATGCATTTGTATTTAACATTTAATTTTTGCTATTTTCTCAGGCCTTTGAAGAATGATTTATTTTAATATTCGTATGATACCCACTGTGAACTTAGATAGTATTGCTTGTGATAGAAAAAAAAACAAACAAAGAAAAAGAAAAACTAGTCTTTCCTTTTTGTTTTTATTATTCTAGAAGTGACCAAACCCACCGAGCTGTCGGCTGTTTGTGCTCAGGAGCCTTAATACCAAACTGCCCCAAAGAGCTCACAGAGAAAGATGGTCCAGAAGCTGTCAAAATGGCTCATTTAGTGAGGAGATGAACTGCTTGTGGGAAAACCTTGCCACTAAATGGTTTCCTGTAAAATCCTAACGGCAGATGTGTGGATAGTTGGCCTTCCTCCAAGGGGCACACATCCTAAAGTCGAGATTAGGCGTATTTTGAGACAACACATTAATGTCTGTGGGAGGGTAGGGATGATACATTTTATATCCTTTCTGGAAAAAAAATTCTCTAGCCTAGGTGGAAGCCACTATAAAGAAAGGAGAAGGGATTTTTCTTCTTCTTTATATTTATGTAGGGTGTCTGTCCTGCGTTCCAGTGAGAGCAGAGCAGAATTTGCAGCTGCGAAAGCTCGTGGAGGTGCAGCCAGTCCCTCTGCTGCCATCACATCCCCCAGGCTGTGCTAGGCAGGGGTGCACTGAGGAAATTGTCCTCTCCCTCCCAGCTAAAATACACCGGGTTTGTGAGCTCGTCCTCCCTTGCCAGCACGCATCATGTTTTCTTCCCCCACACTCACACTTCTCTAATGCCATCAATAATCTCCTCCTTCTTCCATTTATTTCTGGTTTTCATTTCTTCTGCTTTGTTCCTGGTATTTTATGAGCACTTGCTCCTTGTTTCCCCTCCCTCCAGACCAAGCAAAACCTCTGTAACCAGTAGCGTGCCATAGTCCTAAATTAATCTGGGATGTGAGGGGCCTGAGGAGGTCTGGCTCTTCCCTGAATGCTGCCTTTGCCCTGCTGTCCCCCAGGCCTGTCTCAAGAGAATTTCCCCCTCCCTGCCCTCCCTTTCACCCTCTGTGGGTCCTGCAAAGGGGTAAAACCTCAGAGAGGGATGGGGCACCTTCTCCTCCCCCAGCCCAGGATCCCTTCACTGACACGTGCTGGTCTCCATCCAGCATCAGGAAGCTCTTAAAGGATAAAACATTGGAAAAAAGGCACAGTTTGGTTATTGATGGAAGAAGCTCACCTCTCCATCAGTTGGAAAGTGCAGAGAGAGACACACAGTGATTCTTCTTGTAGTTAAAGGTGGGAAAAAAGCATTGCAGTTTTCCATGAAATTGTACCTGTGTCCCGGTGGCAGGAAAAGGGGATTGTCACACCCATGTACCTCAGCAGTGGGCACTGGGGCACAGGCTGTGCTGGTGTCAAAGCTGCACATCTGCCAAAGTGTCTCAAAGCCACCTCTGCCTTCCAGCCTGGACTTGCACTCTCATTCCTGTCCTAATCCCTTGTAAAAGTGCACGAGTAGGTCCCCAATTGTACACACAGCGCTTTTTATGATCCTGCACACAATCAGAGCCTGGCTCCTCCTGACATCCGCAGCAAAGCCAGAGATGAGGTGCCCCACACCGAGTCTGGCTGTCCAGCTTGGGCAAACCAAGTGGGTTTTTAATTTGGCACAGCAGGGGCTGGTGGCTGGAGCCAGGCGCTCTCAGGAAAGCCCTGCTGCTGGCTGGGACAGAGCCCGTTCCTCCTCTCCAGCAGCCTCAGCAGCACTGGGCCATGGCTGGGCTCAGCCTCTCCCTGCTGCTGCTGCTCCCCCGCCGCTCTGGGGGGGGTTGTGGTTATTTCTGGGACCCTTTTCTGCAGCAGCCCAGCTGCAGATGTCGGATAACACCCAGAATAATCAGCCCTGCTCACCATGCAGCTCCTGCTCCAAGCCTGGCCAGGGGAGGTGTGGGGATGGGAGACTGGAGTGTCAGGGAGCTGACAGCCCAGGCGGCCATGGCAAGAGTTATGGGCATTCAGCAGACATTAAAAGGACAATAACACACTGGCTTATGGCTATTTGTTTTTTACGAGCGACTTTGGCAGCATTTTGTTTGAAGTTTTGATGGCCATATGTTTTCCAGGGAGGCACAGCGCTTTCCTCTGTTTGTAAACTGTGCTATAATTGAAATTGAATTTTTATGAAATCTATGTGAAATATGATAACACATTAAAACACTCTCCTTTGGAGAGTTTCCCCATTGATTTTTGTTGCATTAAATCTGTTTACACATCAAAGGAAAATATTGCATTCTGTCTGTCTTCATTTCAGTCACACCCTTCCTTTTGTTTCCCAGAGACCACACATGGCAAAGCAAAATCCTCTCTGCTCAGAGCTCTTCCAGCACTCACACTTCTCTTGGTGAAATGATGCTTTACACTATAATTGGCCTTCTTTCCCCCATCTGCTTAGGAAAGCAGGAACTTTATGATGTCTTTTTCTTCCTTCATCTTTTCAGCAATTCCGCTATGTTTATACAATGGAACCAATCCTTCCCTGCTGGAAATACATGGGATTTGATGGCTGGCTTCATGTCCATCAGGATCAGTCTGACATGGACAAACTCGTAGCTGGAGTACATAAAGTCATGGGTCAGTTCACTTCAGAGGAGCTGTGCAGATTTATTTGAGAATCTGTCCCCAGAAAAGGAGTTTTTTTGTTATGGCAGAAATAATTTAACCAGCAGATCTTATCTCTGGCTTCTCAACTCTTTTTTCTTTTTTCTTTTTTCTTTTTTCTTTTTTCTTTTTTCTGGTGTGTGTGTGTAGAGAACTGAGCTTTAATTTTTGTGTATGAAAATGTCATTTGGCATATACATGTGTGTGTGAATCAAATTATTTTGTGCCGTTGAAAAGCATAAACAAAATGCTGTGGGTGAAGGAAAAGCAGGAGCGTATCTTTAGCCTGGTACTAAGGCAGGAGTTGCAGAGTGAATCCCTCTTAATGACCAAACTCAAATGAGAAGTTTTCTTGGGACTGACGATCAGCTCTGTGGTGCTGAACCTTCCCTCGCTTTACTCTCATGGTTCCTTGTCTGAGCCTGGTGTTACCAGCCCAGGCTGTGAGTGTGGAGCAAGGACAAAGTCCCACCTCAGACACGAGGGAAATTATTTACTTGGGTTTTTTCTCTGTCACTGAAGGGATCACAGCTGAACGCTGTCACCAGAGCTGGGTGTGCTTCTGACTTAAAGCTGAGCTCCAGCCAAAGCTTATTTTCATTTTTCTGCTGGGAGCTGCAAAATTGTCCTGGTTTTAACTCTTGTACTTGGCTTTTATTTTCTATTCTTTCAGAGCAAACAATGTGCTATACTTGGTTTAGTCCCAGACCCCACCAGAGCTGCCCCTTCCCTTTGCCCACAGAGCCTCCCACCACTCTCAGGCCCCGTCCTTGGCACAGCTCTGTGAGGTGATGGGAAGTGCCTCAGCTTTCTGCACTGCCTGGAGTACGGGATCTCCTTGCCTTTATTATCTTTGGTGCCATGGGGTGCCTACAAGTGCTTTTATTGTTGACAGAAATGATCCAACTGCTGTTAAAATCCAGCAGAAATGCAGACCTTTGTGGCCTTCTGGGTGCATACACTCCAAGCTGCCAGGAGGCTATGTGGGGTGTTCTCTCTTTGTTTTCTTTGCTGTGTCTTTACTTTGGTTAATTTTTATTTTTTTTTTTTTAACATGTGAAATATTTGGATTAAGACAAAGAGTATCCAGAGAAGAGGTGGCTGAGGTGTATCTAGGGGACTGCCTTCTCTGGCTGAGGTGAGGGGCAGCAGTGATGGCTTGTAAAGATAGAATGTGAAATAAATAACACCACAGCCGTGTGCATTGGTGTTTAGAGGCAGCACTTGGATGCTGAGGTCTAAAAGGGCTGTCCAGGCACTGAGAGAGAACAGTTCCCATCTTAAGGATGAGATCTATTTGCATTGAGAATAGTCTCCCAGAGTGTTAGGGATGCTGACTGCTGTGAAAATTCCTTCAAGGAACAGAAATTTAACACAGAAACATGTTTAATTGATTTATTTATGTCAAGAATTAGTGTCCTAGAAAAAGCTCGTAAGGTGGCAAGGTAAATTGATACTTATTTTGAAATCAATATATTCTGAAAGTGTAAACTTTAACCTAGTGCTCTCTGTCAAAAGCCCAGTGCAGAAGCTTCTCCCTCCCTCCCTCCTCCCCATGTGCATGGCAGTGTGTCTGAGGTGACAAAATTCAAGATCTAGGGGTGCCAAATATTGTGATATTTGTTGCAAGCCTGATGCTGGAGTAACAGCAAGAGACCTCTTTTTCTACCCACAGGCTGCTGGTCCAGAGTGGGCAACTGTGCTGCATGCCATGAGGGAGAGGTGCATGGAGGATGGTCCTACACATTATAAAGGAAAGGTGAGGTCTCCTGTGCCCAGCTTCCTGCTTGGAAGAGTAGAAATAGGATTGATTTATAGCTAAATCCTATCCTTCACTAAATATAAGGTGTGACACAGTGCCCCAGCAGGCGCCTGAAAATGTGAAAGTTAGAGGGATTTATATTCCTAACCCTGATAGGCATAAAACCCCTAACAAACACCCACCAAATACAAACTTAAAATTATTTTCCGATCTTATAAAATTGACTGTCTTCCTCTGCCTGGTGCACTATGCAGGGAGCCAGCCCTGCCCATTCCCTGTCTCTGCCTCCCAGGGCAGATGTGATGGGACCCCAAAGCAGCCCAATCAGAGAGGGTCTGCACTTGCCTCTTTCAGGTTTTGAGCTCTCAAGAAAGAACAGAGGGTTTTAAATTTAAAAAAAAAAAAAGACACAAGGAACACCCACAAAACACTTTTTCAGTTCACATTCGCCTGTATTTGCCATCTAAAACAAACAAACAGAAACCTTCAAAGGACTGAGCTGAGCTGTGACAGAACAACAGCAGAAGAGGTTTCTGTGCATGTCCTCCTGTCTCCCCTGCCACACTCGCAGGTCTGTGCTGGCGTGTGGGATTTGCTTTGGTTCATTCTCTTTCTGAGCTGCAGCAAACTGTGCACTGCTCTCTCTCATCGCTGGACAGGTCCATTTGCTCATCTCCTCCGAGCTCAGGCTGGTGGCTCCTTGTCTTTCCTGCAGCCTCTCTCCTTGAGCTGCCGTGTGTAACTTTGTTCTTTCAAGTCCCTACACCGTGTGGCAAAGGGGCAGGTGGTTCCCACGTGCCAGACCTTGTGCTGCCTCTGGGCACCTGGGGCCACTTGCTCCTCTCCCTCCTTTGTGGGCTTCCAAATAAAATGGAAAACAAACAAATCCAAGGTGCTCCCTGCCAGGGTAGGCAGAGTGAAATAGTGTTAAAGCTAACCATGTGGTGTAGGCAAAAGGGAAAAGAGATCAAAATGAGAGAATTAAAAGTAAAAAACAGGAGAAAGTGGTGGAGAAGGGCAGAGAAAACATGAAAAATAGAATAGAATGATATCATAAAACCATGGAATAGTTTGGGTTGGAAGGGACCTTAAAAATCATCTAGTTCCAACCCCCTGCCATGGGCAGAGATGCCACCCACCAAGAACTAGTTTAGGAGAAGTTGTGGTGTCCCAGCTGATGTGAGACCAGGTGGGATGGGAAATCACAATTGGTGTCTGCTGTGAGCAGATCCTTTAAAGAGCTCACCATATTGAGGCAGCGTGTGCTTTTTGTGTTCAAAATTAATCACAGCACCTCCTCCTGTGAGGAATTATTAAATAAAACATTAAGAGTTGCTGGGGCTGGATATACAGGGTGCCACTTGCCTGTTCCATTTGTCAGCTGATACTGGTGCAGGGAGCAGGCTCCAAAGCCCAGCCCTTAAATCACTCCATGCCCTGGACGTGGCGGTGCCTGGGGAAAGCAGGGACTGTCCTCGCAGGGACGCGCTCTGTGCCAGCAGCAACACGGGCTCCTCGCCTCTTCCTCCCCCAAACTGTGGTCACACCCTGCAGAAATAAGGCTGATCTGGGTTTCTGACATGGATGGGAGGGGAGGAGAGAGCAGGGGTTGGGGGTTTGCTTCTGTACAGGTTGTGTGTGTGTACATAGAGACAGCTCTGTGTCCAAATGCAAATATATCTGTTATACATATATTTATTAGAAAATGTGTATAGATTTGAGTCAGTACCTGAATTAACTGCATTAAACAGTGTCCTTGCCCATGGCATGGAGTTTGGAACTATCTTAAGGGTAGTTAAGATTAGTTTAATATCCCTTAACCTTAACTTAAGGTTAAGATCCCTTAACTAATTAAAGGGATATTTAAGCTCCCTTCTAACCCAAACCATTCTGGGATCCTATGGCTCTGTGAAATGTAAAGACAAACATCCCATTTACAAAAAATGATGATTGTATTTTCAGGGCCACCTCCACAGCACTCATTGCCATTCAGGAGGAGACAGCAACCCCAGGAAGGTCTTATCCTGCATGTTTTTATGGGCTGCCCAGGTTTCCTGCACACTGCCCTGGATGCTCTACCTGCCCTGTGCTCACCTGGAAGTCAGGTAAACCCTTGGAGTCCCTTTCTTGTTATTGAATATTGGTCATATTAGATTAATAAAACATTTTCTTTGTGTTTAGAGTGAAAAACCTCCCTTGGTGGTGTTCTGGCACCTAATTCTTTATGAGCCTCAGTGAAATCAGTGGGTCTGAGGCACAGATGAGTGGTACCATGCTTGAGGTACTGCCATGGCATTAGAAATGTGCATTTTAAGGAATAACAACTTGCTTATCCAATCACAGCTGTCCTGGGGGTATTCTAATGCTTTTATAATATGTTTAAATCACAATTTCAACTCCCAGCACCAACACCAGGGGTGTGGGCACCAGGGCAAGCATTTGGGTGGGAGTGGGAGCCCAGCCTGCAGGTCAGGAGATGCAGCCTACACTGAGGCAGAATCAGTGCTGAGGGTGAGGATGGACAGAATCCACGGCACTTCCTGCAGGAAACTTGGCTTCCTTAATTATGAAGTGGTGTTAACCAAAGAGCCATAGAACTAAAATAGCAACGGCACAATTTAGGAAACAGAATTTCACAAGTCGATTCATTAGCCAGTCACCTTGTGGTGGGTAGTAAATACATGGCTGGTTAGTTTTGGCATAATAAATTTTAACTGTAGACACTAATAAATAGTTGTGCATTTCTGCCAAAACTTGGGTGTTAATTGTAGATTTTGTGATAGTTGTTAAATGAGACCTGTAACACATGAGCTGGTTTTTCTATTAATTAAACATAGCACACAAATTATTTCTTATATCTGTATTTAGAAAGAGATTAATATGCAAGAGCTGACCAAAATGTTCCCTTGTTTTAAGTAAAGACTGAAACAGTGGTCTATACAGTTAATGCATTTTCAAAATTAATTTTTTTTAATACTCGTTCTTGTTTTCTCTCTTGGTATCTCTTAAGCTTTCTAATCTTTCTAGAACTATGTTCAAAATAATATTTAGCATAGAGAGAAACACTAAATATTTCATGGTATAATTAAATCTTATTAATGTAATTGTCTGCATGGTTCATATTAAAAATTTACAAGAACCTTTTTCCTTTTCATTAAGAGTTATATTTTCTTACAAATTTCCATAAATGTTTTCAGCTTGACCTAACTTAACTGTGGGAAGCATCAGAAGTTTTCTCATGATTTGATGTTGAATCTAAGTTGTTTTACTCATATTTTTCTTACCCCATCCAGAGACTCTTTGTCATGGAATCAGTACTCATCTAATTAAGGTGCAAATGATTAAGTATTTGCTTCATCATTTGTGGATCTAGCTGCTGGCATTCAATGTTTTCCAACTTTTAGCGTTCTCCTTTCTGTTTTTCATGAGCAGATGTTTTTAATACTTAAATTCTTCTGTTTCTGCACTTTGCTACATTCAAGGCATGTACAGAGCAAGATTCAATTTTAACTTTAAAAGACACCTTTCTATAAAACCAAGGTTTCATAAGCCGAGCAATTCCACACAAGTCCATCCTACTGCTTACTTGTAACACCAAAGGAAGTGTAGAGCAGCCTGTGAATACAGAGGGACAGCGTGTGCTTCTGGTTCATCCCAGCTCAGTCCTTGCCCTGCTGGTATTCTGGAAAATTTCCTTCTCTACCTCAAGCTCCCTGCCCCAAACATCCCTTCTGCTGCAGACTGAATCAATATTTCAGGCCTTCCCTGTAGACTGACGTGTCGACAGCTACAGAGACTCCATCCTCACAATTCCTCGTCTTACAAAATTTTCATATTTTCAGATGGAAAAAACCCACCATGATTCCCTTTAAGCAGCAGGAAGGGAACACGTCTCTGTCATTCTCTAATTTCCAAGACCTTTTCAGTAAAGTTGAAATCCATATGAAGTTCTCCTGAATCCATCAAATATTCATCCAAATGGTTCTGTTTATTGGCATTCCCACATTAGCATATTGGCCTGTTAAAATTCACGCAGCCATTCATCTGCCTGGTGCTCCACATCCAAGCAGACTTTGCTCAGACACCACTACCATTAAAAGAAGCTTTTTCACTTGAACTTGCTTTCATTTAAGTCACTGCTAACGTAGAAAGGAGCTCATTTAGTGATGCTTTTTCACCTTTATGTTAACTCTGAATGCATCATTAACGGGGAGATGTTGACTAATTTGGAAGGAGTTTAGTGAAAAGCTCTAAAAATGGTTAGCAGGTCGGCAAAGCAGGCACTGTATGGAAAGATAAAATGAGCTATCAATGTCTAGACTGGCTGGAAAATCATGATTAGAAATTCTTAAAGGATGTAAAAATGGATAGAGGAAGAATTCAGTGCCTTAAAACTCTCCTGAAGGGCTGGCACAGGTAATGTGAGTGCAAAGTAGAAAATCCCTCTCTAGATGTTGATGGTGGTCAGCTGGAGTTGGTCGGGACAGCACAGTGCAGGGAGACAGACCAAGGGATCTCAGGAGCTCTTGCCTAGTGCAGAGTTGTGTGTTTTAGTAGTTAAATGGGGGGAAATACCACAAAATTGGGAAAAAAAAGGAATCAATACAAGAAGGAGAGAATAACCATTTATTTGTGGCGATGTTTTTTCTGGCAGGACGTTTATTGAGTTGCAGAAGTCTCCCTTCTGAACTGCTGGGGGGGTTAGCAGGCACAGCTTTCAAAATCAGAAAACAGTAATATGAAATAGGGAACATTCTGTCATTCCCAGAGACCTTTGACCCAAATCCCCGCAGTGGGGCAGCTCTGATAGCAGTTGCCACCACCTGACAGCGTTACTGCAGCATTACTCCATCACAGAGCCTCCAGGTGGTCCAAGAGAGTATTCACTTGCAATTTGCCGCCTATTTTATTTTGATTTGACTCACAGCTGTGCAAGTCAGGGACTCTGGATTTGCAATTTCAGTATCACTGCAGAGTGATGTACGCCACACAGGCTTTGGGCTGTGCCCACTTTGCTTCATCTGTCCCTCATCCTCACAGAAAGCAGCTTACAAACCAGGGACAAAATCACATGTCAGAATCCCACACAGGAGCTACTTTGCACAGTCACAAAATGCTGTTTAATTTGTGGGTAGACTGCAGGAACACTGGACGGTGGAGTTTATAAAAGAAATGAAGTTGTGAAGAATTCAAATGAAATATATCCTTTGGAGAGTAAACTCATTTGTATTCCAAAATGCAATTATAAAGTGGCCTCAGGAAACTCGGTGCTCCTTCTGGTCAGCAGCACTGGCAATATCTTTGCACGAGATCATGGATAGCTTTAATTTCCAAAGGAGAAACTCAGCGAAAGGAACACGGAAACCACTGTAAAGGTAAACATTTCATAATCTGGCTGACAGCTGCACTGAAAATATTAAACAAGTTTAGAAAGTGTTCCCGAGTTCACCTACAAATTGTAATGTGATTGGAGAGAAAAATGCTGCCTGACTACATCTGAGGATCCAGTGATTAGGAGCTGAATGAGACCTAAAGACCACACATTTCAGTAATCTGTCTCTGTCGGTGGTAGATGCCTGAAAAAAAGCCACAAAAAACTCCTTTCCTAAGCTCAGGATGCAAAGATGTGAAATACAATCCAGCCCACTAATATCTGAAATATAAATGTTTGAACTTCCTTGCAGCTTCTTTGGGAGCTACTAATTATGTCTCTGGATACCTTGGCTGTCCACAGGAATTATCTGCTCCCTTTGAAAATTCTTGTCATGTGACAACTTTAATCTACAAGTCAGGCTACAGTGTAGGGACAGCTCCTGCACAGGGATTAAGTTCTTGTTGGACTCAAGTAAGGATGTACTTTAAACACTCAAACACTCCTGCTTGTTTGCTTATAACCGAAATTCTGTGTGAGCTTTCACACTTGGACTGAGAGGCAAAACTTTTGGCAATGCTTATGGATGCCCCTTCCCTGGCAGTGTCCATGGCCACATTGGGCAGGGCTTGGAGAGCCCTGGTCTGGTGGAAGGTGTCCCATCACATGGCAGGGGATTGGAGCAAGATGATCTTTAAGGTCCTGTCCAACTCAAACCATTCTATGATTCTGTGATATTAAAAAAGCCCCAAAACAATCACAACCAACAACAACAAAAAAAAGAAATCGGAGGAGAGATTGAGAGGAGGATCTGGCTTGACCACAGTGTCCAGCCCTCCCAAACCAAAACCAGGCACCTTCATCCAGGTAATCTTTACAAAGTGATGAAGTGAAGTAGCTTTGTCCACTCCACTGGTTTCCTCTGTGTCTATCTGTGGCTTACTTTTTTTTTTTTCCTGGGACCACTGACCACTGTATTCCTAAGGAAAATTTCCATAATCTGGGGGGTATTGCAGCAAATCCTCCACAAACACCACCGTTCCAACGGTGACATTTGGTCCCAAGGCCAAATCTTGCCTCATTAAGCAGCAGAAAGGAGCCTACCCTGCAAGGGACAAGGTGTGCAGGGCAGGGAGCACCGTGTGACATCCTCCCCTGCGAGCTGGGCTGGCTCTGCTCCGAGATGCCAGCCCCGAGATTGTTTGTTGTGCTTAAAAAGCCGGTGAAGCATGAGCTTGGCTGCAGGGAAATGCTGATGCGAGGGATGCTCCAGGAGAAAAATGATGGGTAGCAAAAGTAATTTATCTTGTTCTTCCATCCTAAGAGTCGGAACGGGAAGGAAAAAGGCGAACTCAACACCGCCCCCTCATCACCCGAAAAGCCTCCAAAGACCAGAGAAAAGAACAAAACAGAAGTTAAAAAGTAAGAGAAGAAGGAAACACCTACTCAATGGCAGTAAGCAGCTCCTTGTGGTTTAGATATTAATTGCAGAAATAGCAAAAAAAAAAAAAAAAGGAGCCTTTTTATTGTGATGCTGATATTTTATAGCAATACTCTCATGAAAAAATCTCATGTTGTATATGGTCTTGATGAAAATCAGACTTTTTTCTTTTTTTCTAATACCTTTTCTTAAAAAAAAAAAAATCAATTAGGAAAAAAATGCACTTTGGAGTCAAATCAGTCCCTAACATGATGTGTTCAGTATTTTCTGTAAAATAGATGGTAAATTGAGATTTACTGAAACTACTGAAAATTAAGCTGTCTCCTTTCACTGCACCAAAGTTCAGTGGAACCTAATGAATGAATACACTATGCCAGAGGTAAAAAAATGCCATTTCACTATTAAAAGCCTGAAGCATTATCACTTACAAAGGCGAGAAGATAAGACATGTTTATTCTTTCCAGTGCTTATAGCCCTCTGCATTCAGCAACACGCATTACCATAATTTGTTTTTATATAAAGTGCAATATAAGCGTGCTCCTGCAAGCAAATTGAACCACATTTATTAAAATCTGCTCGAAAATTCCTGGCTGGGAATCAGCAGAAATATATTGCAAACATTTGATATGATCCTGTGTAAGGTGTGTGTGGAACTGAGCAGGTCTCAAACCAGCACCCTCCATCCCTGCTCCTGGTCCCTGTCCCTGCTTTGCCTCCCGGATAGCGCCAGCAATGAGCAATTTCGCAGCCCCAATTAGCGAATTTACTGACAGCTCGAGGTAAGAGGGGGAATACAGCACTCTTCCCTCTCTCCTAGCAGGCTTTTCAAACTTGACAGTGCTGGGATCTGAACACGCCCCGCATCTTCCCTCAGCGCCTCAGGAAGGAGACATTCAGCACAAAGCTTTGTTTCATCTCTGCATCCCAAGTGCTTTACGGGAGATCACAGCATCCCCCATGGGCATGGATCCAGGTATCCCACGGCAGTAACACAGCTCACAGCAAAGGAAGGAGCAAAAACAACTTTATTTTTGTGAAAGCAGTGAGGGATTTAGTTGGTGTCTGCTTGCTGGGAGCTGCCTGTGCTAACTCTAAGTGGGAAACATTTATTTCAGAGCTCTGTCTGGATCAGACAATGTGCCTGTGAAACAGGGGAGGATGGAAGGAGCTGAGTGCTGCTGTGCCATGGCCCAGGCACTCCCACTGCCCGACTGAGCTCATATTATTAAAATGATATTATAATATTAAAGACTATGATGATATCAGCAGCCCTCTTTTTTTTTCTTCAGGAGAGATGGTTTTATTTATTTATTTATTTGATTATTTAATTATTCATTTATTATTTATTGTGAGGGTGGTGAAGCACTGGAACTGTTCACCCACAGAGTTGTGGATGCCCCGTCTCGGAAGTGTTCAAGGTCAGGTTGTATGAAGCTTGGAGCAACCTGGTCTAGTGAAGGTGTCCCTGCCCATGGCAGCGGTGTCAGAAGCAGATGAGCTTTAAGGACCCTCCCAATTCAAACCATTCTGTAATTTTATGATTTAGATGCCTCAGTATTACAGTACTGGCAATATAAAGGTCTAAGTAATATGGGATTGGCATCTGTTCTGCCAAGTTAACCAGCATATGATTTAGCAACACAATGATTTAGATTTAAGATGAAAAATTCAGTTAAAAAACAAACATCTCTTCTTTAGGTATCATGCCTTACCTTGAAGTGATGGTGACTTGAAGGAAGAGCATCTGGCCTCCAAGACTACATGTCCCAGAAATCTTCTGTGCTGAGGGCTGCTGCTCCCAAAGTAACTTCTCTGAAGAACTTCTCTTAAGAACTCACTACATCATCATGTAGGCAATGCTCAGAGCTGCTAATATTATTAATGGGGATACTGTGACTTTTGGCAAGCCTAAAACAAAATATCAATGAACCCAACTAATGTTTGAAACTAAATATAGTTCACATTAAATTTTAAAGCTTTGAATTGCGTGAAGAGCTTCACAAGTTCTACTTCAATCGACAGTAATTTCAATTCGCCTTCAGCTACTGTGTCTCTGTGTTATTTTTCCTTGTTGGTGTGGGAGATAACAAATGTGTGAATGACATTTCAGTCTGGTAATTGGGCCATTTATAGCTCCTTGTTAGTTCCTGCTGGATAAGGGCTCTGGTGCTGATTTTACATAAGGATCAAGCACCTCATTAAAAGCCCAGCGCTGAAAGCACGCCTGCGATACTTGACTGTGAGACAAGTGTTGCCATGTAATACATGGAAAATAAGTGACTCTGGGCTTGCCATTTTCATTAAAAGATGGCACTTTTGACAACTAAAGCAATCCCTTAGTCTTTTCCTACATTGACCTCCCCCTGAGGGAAGGCTGTGTTGGTTTGAGTGGCGTTACCTCCTCCTGGTTCTGCCTGGTTTTTCTGCAGGGGCTGAGCCAGAATGGCTGGCTGAGCCCACCCTGCCTGCTGGGGACAAGGCTGGTGGGTGGGAGGCTCCAGGAGGTGCTGGTGGTTCTCTGAGCAAAGCCCTGACTGCATTCGGCTCAGCTGGGTCTGCACATGGACACAGAATCGCCTTCCTGGGGGACTGGAGCCATCCTCTGTGCTCATCACTCCATGCAGGAACTGTGGGATTCTTGGGATTCTCCTCTTCAGGGCCAGCAGCTGGACTCGATGGTCCTTGTGGATCCCTTCCAACTCAGATTATTCTATGATTCTATGTTTATTCCTCTTTATATATCACCTACTTTCAGAGCCAAGACTGCAGTCTTGTTTTTCTCCCCATGTTTTTTGGACAATTTTTCATACCAAAGGCTGTGGAGAAGCTCTGAGTGTCTCTTTAGAGGAATATTTTTACTGTCTTTGGCAATGTCAGAGACCGTGAGGGTTGGAGGATTCCCTGACATAGGTGGTGTAAATGAGTTTTAATGATTGTAGGAAGAAAACTACTCTTAGTAAAGGGAATTTAACAACAAACCCCAGTAGATACTTTCAGAACAAAACTTTTACCACAGACACAGGGTCATCATTCTTCCAGCTATGTTTTAATAGAAGGTGTTTCCTCCTTTCCTGAAAACCTCATCTCTCTTACATTCCAGTGATTGCAACACTGCTATCACATTAGCAGGAGAAGGTAAGCATCTATCCATCTGCAAACCGTTCCCTGATACCATCAGGGACAAGGATTTTTAACTTGGATATATAAAAACAAGATGCTCAAGTTATAAATACCAGTTTTGTAGCGAAAACCAGTTATTTCCCCACCACTCTCCAGCGAGGGTTTGTAACACAGTTTTCTGTTTGGTTTTGGCTGCACTGTTGCACTGTGGAGGATGCTGGAAAATTTCAGTGGCAAAATGGGAGGAATTCAGTGAACATGTGGGAGAAAAAGCCTGTCTAGACTTGTCAAGATTGTCACTTCGGGAAAAAACCTACGAGAAATACAGGTTGTGTTTAGCACTACGCTAGCACTGACTTGGAACCTTTCTTATTATTAAATTCATGGTGTTCACAGTGCTCAAAAGCGAGTGCAAAATGTGCCTGACTTCTCTAATGGGGTTTGGAATCAGAAAAATATGTAAATGCCTTAAGATATTTCCAGTGATGTTGTCATCATCCATCTGCATTACATTTTTTGCTTCAAACTAGAAGATTCCTTCGCGATGAATAGGATGCTTAAAGGGAAGGCTTCTATTGCCTCTTTTATTGATTATTAATGAAATCACAGTGCTCTCAGTCTCTTCCAGCTGCAGCCCTAAAATAAGCCTCGGCAATGATAATTGCTTCTCTTAAATCATGGATATATTAAGAAAGGGAGCTTTTCTGAAATAGTTTATGATTTGTGGAAACTGTTTGGGAATCGTTGCCTGATTTGCTGGGAATTTGGAGAAATACTTGTAGTTCCTTAGGAGAAACCAGCATATTTCATGTTTTTTTGAATTTCCAGGCATTGGGTTAGGAGGAATAGTTGGAAAACAAGAGAACAAACAGATAATAAAAAAACACATGACAACATTGAAGCCTCTTAATAAAAGAACAGCATAGAAAGCCATAGCCTGGCTTAGTGTCTAAGAAAGCGTTTATAAAGAAACCACACGTGTTTTTATTGGTTTGCAAAGACAGCTGATGTGTCAAATGGCAACTGAATTTTCCACCTGGAACATGGAGACATCAAGAAGAGTTCCATGCCCAGGCTGTGAGAGCACAGCAGGCCACCGGCGGATCTGCACTGGACCAGGAGTGTGGCCTTAGGGACACAAGGCCAAGTGTCTTGTGTGCCAGGGCACCTTATCCTGATGTCACAGGGAAAACTGAATTTGGTTATAAAGGTGTAGACTAATTCATGTAAAGATACAGAAGCTATGCTTGATATACCAAACCATTTAAAATAAACAATTTTAGAGTTGGTCGAAGCTGAATTTTCAATTAAATCTTGTCAGATCAATGAAAATAATGAAAACAGGGATTCTTGGAGGATGTGTTTGTGCTCACCTGGCACCACCACGGATCACACAGCATGAGACACCATCTCTGCCAGGCCCTGGCTGATAAAAATCCTCATTCCTTTAACTTTTTTCATTTGCACAGTGTTTCTATGGAATTGCCATGCCAGCAGGATCAGGTCATCCCTCGTTAATATGCTGCAACACATGCAGGTTGGGTTATAATTTTTCCTGAGCTCGATGGCTCCTTGTCCTTTGTGCGGGCAGAAATTACCGAGCATTGTAAAAGTTTCCATTTTATTCTTTCATGCAGGACATTCCTTGAGCTTGAAGTTTCTGAGGGGTTGAAAAGGAGTTGAAATGCTGTTTCAGGTCAGTCCATTCTTATTTGAACAAAGCCAGACTTCCAGCTCCAAGCATGTCTGCTTAAATTCAGTTCTCACAAAGGCTTTGCATGGAGTGATCACCAAAGCAGGTATTGTCTCTTTTTAAGTATCTTTGTAGGGATATTTCTTTCTAGTTTTGGCAAGAAAATTGCTTAAGAATTGCCAGATAATGACTGCCTAAAGAATGTTAACTCTGCAGTCAGTTGAAGGAAGATCAAAAAGACACTAAAATATAATTTTCAGAGCTATCATTTTAAAAAGTTTTGTAATTTTGATTGCAGCAAAACACAAAACACCTGAAAACAGGCACATCAGAAGAGCATGTAATTTGGAGTCTCCTTAAGCAGACTGATGGATTTACAGGAAGAAACTTTTTCTATAAAACATTTCTCAGTAGTGAATGTTCCTAGCATTTGAGGAATTAAGAATTTAGAACGTTTCAAAGAAGAATTAATTTGTATTTAAGTTATTCAAACCCACACAAAGGCTTCTAGAAAGGAGCTCTTTTCTGCAAATGGGGATAAGGGAAAAGCCGTGGATGTGCCAGTTTGGGGCTTTGCTGTTCTGCTGCTGCTGGAGCAGGAAAAGCACCTGGTGGCAAAGCTGTGGGGGGTGAGAAGACGCTGAGATAAGAGCAGGGTAGATGAGGAGCTGTGAAAGAACACCTGCTTTGCATGGCAGAGATAGAGCCTGATTTTTCATGATGCACGGGGAAATAATGAAGTATGTGAATCAGCCTGGCTTCACTCTGCAACTTTGCATCTGCTCTTCTCTGAGACAGCAACATCATCATTAGCCTGCTCAGCCAGGGGTAGGAGCATCTCTCACACAGAGCTATTTGGGTTTTATGCTCATAAGGATAATAAGTAGGTTTGGGGTTGGATTGTTTTGGATTTTTGTTTTGTTTTCTTTTTTTTAACCATCTTCTGAAAGTTTCCCACACAGGAGACCAAGTCTGTCAAGTGAAGAATGATTTTACAGATCCATTTTGCATCCAAACCCAATGGAAATGCCCTGTTTCCTCTTCATCTAGCAAGCTGAAATGAAAGCAAACAACAAAAAAACAGTCTCCAAAGCCATAACTAGTTATTTTTCTGTCTTTGACTTTCAGATGAAGAGTTCTGTGTGTCTCCTGCCAACTCTCACAGACAACATCTTCATCTTCTCCCACCTCCTCCCCTCAAAACCACTTCTCAGGATTTCTGACTGTGCCCGTGCTGTGTTAGAACTCCCAGACTGACAGGGGGTAGCTACCCAAGCCAGGATATTTTCTCTTCAAATTTTTATTGTCCTCTCTCTTCCCTCACTATATCACTGATGCTGGATGGGTCTGATCACCCTCCGACCTTCCCTGGTCTCTTTCTGTCCCTGCTGTCCCAGTTCTGGTGGCCCTCCAGGGTAAAGAGGGAGGAACAAGGAGGAAATGCAGGTGCTTGAAGCCCACCTTCAAGGGCACAGATAAAGAGCCTCCCCCCTTGTTCTCATCTTTAAAGGCCACCTGGGGCTTGCCTGCATAAGTGTGAGCCTTGCCAGAAACTGGGGTAGGATTTCACTTACAAAGTGTTAAAGATTTATGTCTTTGCTGTGTTTGCCCAGTCTTTTACAACTTGGCTGCTATCACACGTAGTATTCCAAGAGTATCATGTTGCAATATTTAATGCACATAATGCTTTTTTAATGGAATTTTTACAAAGATATGCAGAGTTTAATATGTTTATAGATAATCACAGTCTCCTAGTGTGTTTGTTAGAGATTACCATCATTTAATATAAGTGCATAGGGATCTTTTTCTGAAGCAAAACAAGATTTTCTAATTGATAAGAAGTGTATATATATCCATGCATTCCCTATATTTTACATTATCTTTCAGCAATAGTCTTCAAACTCACAGTTATCACAATCAAATACAAGAAAGTGCCATAGATGCTGCCTGAGTCATACAGACTGTGATTTAATAAGTGCTAAGTTAGTCAGGTTTCCAACTCTACTAAACTATAGTTCTCGGAGAAACAAATCTTTCAGGTTCCCTTGAAAATTTCTGGCCTTAAAACTTAGAATGAGTTTTTTTGTCAGAGCGAAGTTAATGCTTCATCTTTTCTAGGTTATTAAGTTTCAGCCTTCCACCACCCGTAAGAGCAGCGGTAGGTACACAGAGAGGGCAATTGACTGTCTCTAAAGGTTAACTGCCTTCTGGCTGGAAATGAGCACAATTACTCACCAAAAAGCAAATGACTAAAACCCTCATCTGAGGAGTTTTCAAATGCACCCAGAATAGACGTGTTCAGCTGGGGAAGGATGGAATTCGTAGAAAGAAATCAAAAAACATCTCAAGAAAGGAACGATTAAAGTGATTCATGGTCGTGTTCCAAAACAAATGTAGATTATTTGGGGGTTTGGAGGAGAACACACCATTTACTGCTCTTCCTGAACTTGGGTGCCTTGAAGTTGTATTAATTTGTTCAGCTGCATGGGGGAAGGCAGGGGAACGAGAGGAGGACACAGGTCACGGCGTGGGTCAGTTCATCCTTGTTTCCAGTATTGTGAGGAGGCATTATTGACCAGATTGACCAGGGCATTAGATATTGTTCATTTCAGGCCAAGCTGGGCTCTGCTAAAACCACTGAAAGCTTTGCAATTCCATGAAAGCAGCATCAGGACACCACTGCATGGGACTGTGTGGGAGCAAGAGATGGAATAATGTAAAATATCTACAAGAGGGAAACACACCACAATGTGGACAAGGAAGACTGTTTAATTCAACCTAGTGTGGTAAGTCTTGCAGCATTTTCAAGTTATGATATTTTTACCATTTGGCTGTTGTTTTTGATGGTGTGAGGTGTAGAAATTTCACGTGCTTGTAGATGCAGCTGATGGCAGTAGGAGGGGTGCACGTACCTCATGTCACACAATGCTGAGCACTCTCAAAAATTCACCTCCCAGAGGCCCCAGGCTGGACATTCAAAATTCCCAAACTGCTCTGACCTTCACCTGTTGGTGCTTCAGTTGCCCATGATGAAATTATCATGTTCCTGCCCTGTCCTTGTGGTGTTGCTGTGGGGATCAAACGGTGGCTCGGCACAGAACCAGGGGAATATTGAATGTGATTTGAAAGCCAGAAGAGAGTCTGGCAGGTCAGTCCTCAGCACCGTGTTTAAACAGGGCTGGTAAATGTGATACAGCCGCACAATTAACAGCGGGGCTGAAATAAAATATTGACGAGCTGTGCTCATTAAAGGAGCCGTGGTTGATCCGTGCACCAAACGAGTCGAGGGTCCCACAGAAATAATGGCAAGTGCTGCTGTAATTACAGATCTCATCAATACGGCGCACGGGAGAGAGAGAAGAAGAAGGTTGCCCAGACAACTCAGCTTATGAATGCTTGACTTTGCAATATTAATGACAAATGGTAATAAATTATTAACACATCTATATTGTGTGTGGTGAGTAGGAAATGTAGCAGAAAGCTTGTCTAACCTTTCTCTCAGGTGCAGTTTGGCAGGGCAGGCCAGGTTCAGCAGCTAAGGCACGTGCAAGGAGCACTGAGCCAGGCTGTCCTAGGCCCTCAGCTGCCTCACTCAGCTCTTACCAGGCCCTCAGTTTTCAAACTAAACTCTCTACTTTTAGCTTCCTCAAGCAACAGTTGTCTGCAGGTGCAACATCCATAGATTTCTGCTGAAATTGATTGAATTCTGCTGATTGATTTCTGCTGAATGATTGAATTCACTTGTTTAGGCATAAACTATGGCAGGTAGCTCTGGTATAGACCAGCTTCAGGTCCCTTCCCCTGAGATTACAGAACCTGTTCTGCCCACCAGAGGCAGCTGGGGTATCATCTTGCTGAGCAAAAGCTGCAGCTCGTTTGGAGAGAAGCCTTTATATCTTCTGGCTTTCAATAATAAAAAAAAATATGACTCTTTGCTATCTTTTTCCCTTCTGCATTTGACTGATCTTAACTGACCCATGGTATTTAATATGAAATTCAAGCTTTTTTCTAAAGCTTTTCTGAGCATATGTCTCGTTGTTGCCTAAACTCGTTAACAGCTCCATCTGTTTCACAGTCTTCATTTCCCAACATCATAAGGTATTCAGGAATAATAAAGGGTCATTTAGGCCTTGCAGCTTTGTTCTCTTTATCTCTGAAAGTTTTGTACCCAGCCATCTCACTTTCTGTCTGGTCTCTTGGGCAATATATTTTAATAAGCCTCAAATGCAGAACTTAATTATCTGGAACTGAAAACCCAAGCCCCTAAGCATCCTTTTCCCCCTCTTCTTCAGACAGCCTCAAAAATACAGAGAAGTACATCATTTACTTAATTACATTTTGTTTTCTTTTGGCCATTAGGTGAACTTTAGTAATGTGTTTAGAAGCAAATGATTTTATATTTATGGGACTTCTATTAATTCCTGCCAGGCATTGCTGCCTGCCCAGTATTGTAGTCTGTTTTGTGCTGTGGGATGTGACTGCCCTCTCCCACCAGGGGCTCTGGAGTGGCCAGAGTCAGAACTACCTGCTGAGAGACCTCTGTGTGCAGGGAAAACTCCGAATATAAACCAGAAAACGGCTGTGAGGGACGAGGCTGTGGAGTTACCCAGTTTGGGGTTTCATCCCTGGCCGTGGCTGTCAGTGAATGCCTGAGGAAGGAGAGCACACCTGCAGCCTGGCTCCTCCGCTCTCACCCACACAGCAGCCACAGCTACAGAGACTGGCCCCAGAAGTGTTTCTTCCCTCTATTAGTTTAATTGCTTTTGAACCTCTTTATGATTTTAGCACCTGTAACGCCCTATAATTATCAGTTCCACAGTTTAATCGTGGATGTGCGAAAAAAACGCTGCCCTTTGCCTTTTCTTAAATTGCATAAATTAATTTAGTGCACCGTCCCAAACTCTTCTGTGGTGAGAAATAGCAGCTAATTGCTCCCTATTAACTTTTTCTGTGTCGTTCATAACTTTCCTCTGCGACATCCCACCTCAGCCATCTCCTTCCCAAGCAGATTGCACAGCAGCCTGTTTAATCTCTCCCTGCTCGCAGGCTGGATCTATATCTGTATAGCTCCAGCAGCCTTTTCCTCTGCTGTGTGCCTCTCCCAGCACTGCTACGTGTCTCACATTTAATACCTCCCCGCTTGGTCTCTAGTCTGAGTCGTATCAGTTGAATTGTGTAAAGTCAACTCCATGTAATACATGTAAGGAAAACTGTTCTAAAATCATGCTTTGATGTTACTTCAGAGGTATCTTTAGACTGGAGATCAAACCAAGGCACTAAACAGGGCCCCAGTGTGAATACATGCATTTCCATGGAGCAGTACTTCGGTGGCTTTTGCAGGAGACAGTTCCACAATTCCCGTTTCAGATAAATCCGAGACACACAAGGTGTGAATGAAACGAGAGCAGGACCCTTGGATTCTGTATTGGTTCTCTTTATATGAGAAAATACAGAGATTTATTTGAGAAATTCTTCCATTCACTGCTCATTATCATGGATTAGGAACAGACCTTGCTGTTGCAAGTTCAGGTAAACCAGGATCTCTGTGGCCAGGAGCAAGTCACAGGATTGTCCATGGAGCAGGAATAGGGAGTGACACCTAAATTGCTCTTACAGGAACTAATTTTCAAGGTAGGCTTACAAGGATTTGTACTAATTATATGTGAAACATTTGCTTATACCTAAAGATAGTCCAGAATCAGGACATATAAACCAATTGTCCCTTGGCACCTTTATTTTAATTTAACAGGGTTCATGCCTCTTATGCTGCCCACTGAGGAGATGCTCTCAGACTGTGCCTGTGCTACATTTTTGGAGCTACACTGTGAGAAATGCTGCCCACAGGGTGTTGTGTTTGCAGACCAAGCCCAGAGAATGGGTGGGTTCTGTTCATGTGTGTGGTTAAAGGGGCACACGTGGAGGGGCTCAGGGTACAATGGCAAAATGTTTAATGTGGGATGTTGAGGGGTGAAACCAAAGTTGAGGAAAATCCTAACTCAGAACTGGCTCAGACTTTGTGTTTCTGTTCATTTATTCATAAGTAAATATAATTCAGTCTGAAGATGCACCAGAAGTTAGGTCAGGTCTACTGAATTCATACAGCTTCGATGGAATTGTCTATGATGTATCAGCTGGCCCAGATACCAAAAATATATTTAAACTGCAATGCTTATTAACCTTGTTTTTGTTTCTTTTGTCTTTGTTTCTTTCAGACTACGCTGCATGCTTAAATGTGCAAACCAACACCTCCCCAACCTCTCTCTGCATTATGTTCCTGGCTTTAGAGGAATGATCAGGCTTGCTGTGATTATGTCAAAGTTATGATAAGTAAATTACAAGCTTCATGTTACCTTTTCTTCTTACCAAGTAAGAACCCTGCAACTGAGTGGTAATTGCCACACCAACTACATTTTTGCTGCCTTAAAAGTGGTTAAATAATATGTTGTCTTTTCTTTGTGGATAGTAAGAACATCCCACACAGCACTGTTCCTTCACCTAAAGATCTGCCTCTCAGGAATCACTGGTGAAAGTTGTATTTATGGTGGAGGTCTGGCTGGGTAGCACATCAGCCACCAGTGCTAATAGTTCTCTGCTGCGAAAATTGCTCCGAAAATGTAAATGTGGGAGAAGATGCATTTCAGATAATCTTGGAAAATGAGGGAGGACTAAACAAGGCAGCTGGGACTCGGTGGCATTTTCTGATTTGTGTAGGTCCTGTTCCCCTCTTGTTACCAGCATGTGTGCAAACAGTGGCCATGCATTTCGTACTGATTAGCCTGACGGCTTGAAAGATTAGCTTGGTTTGACGTGGAACGGTGGATGCAATTAGGAAAATAGGACCATATGTTATAAGGACCTTAGCTGGATAATGAGAATGGAGGGAGATGAAAAGTGTGTTCCAAAGTCTCAGTGAAGTGATTCGTTTAACAAACAGAGGCTGTCAAATCTCAACTGACTAGACAGAAGGGCTGCTGCATGTAGTTATTACTGCAGAGGATTTGCAGAACATGATGAGCAAATGGCAGATAATTTCACAAAGCAAAGACAAATAAGTTAACAAAGACAAAGTCATCAAGAGTGCGCTTGAACTGAAAACAGCATTGTCATGGGCACTGGTTCTCTTTAGCTACAACACTCAGAGCGTAAATAACACACATTTAAGGAGAGTGAAAACCCACAAGATGAAGGTAATTTATAAATTGTTTGGGCAATGAAGATCAAACTGGTGTGAACTTTGCACACCAATTTTTTCTAGTGGGTTAAGTTTTTCTTGCTCAAGGTGTGTGATTCTGCTTGTCACACACACCAAGAAGGCTCTTCCCTTTCATTTTCTTGACAACATTCCTTGAGAAGTGCAAAAAATCTACCAAGGAACCCAAGAGCAACCTGGTCAAGTAAAATTATAAAAACTTGCCCTCAGAATCAGTCTGATCTCACTTTTGCAGTTGTCTTTATCTAAGAAAACACTGTCTGTATCACCTTGTCATACAGGACCATGCCTCTTCTTCCCCCAAAATCAGGGATGACAGCTGTGTGCAGGAGCCTGTGTGAGCTGCACATGCTGTAAACCTCTGATCACACCTCTTCTCTCTTCTCTTCTCTTCTCTTCTCTTCTCTTCTCTTCTCTTCTCTTCTCTTCTCTTCTCTTCTCTTCTCTTCTCTTCTCTTCTCTTCTCTTCTCTTCTCTTTTCTCCTCCTCTTGTTGAGCTCCACACCTTTTTCTGATTTTCAGCCCCCATAACTGGGTGCTTTTCACCATCCTGTATGTGTCCAGCTGATTGTTCCTGTTTAACCATGAAATTCGTTCCTACTGAGAAGTACCCTTATTTTTCCTTTCAGACCAATTCCACCCCTCAAGATCATCTTGATTTTTTAAAACCTGTTTTCATATTCCAACGTGTTTGCAGTTCCTTCTGCTTCATGTTAGGTGTGAATTTTATAAGTCTGTGCCCTGACCTTCACTGGTCACTAACACAACCCGTCCTTGCAGGAATGTGAGGCTGCAGCAGCTCTCTCAGGAGCTGCTTGCCAGGTGCTCACCTTTGGCACTTCAGCCCCTCCTGCCTTCCTTCTCAGTGTGGGTTTGCTGGCAGTTTTCCCCTGTCCAGCCTAACAAACCCATTTAAGTTGTGTTAGTTAAGGAAAATACGTGGGAGTAGCACAAGTCTTTTACTGTGATGTAGGACAATAGTTGGCACAACTCACAATGAAGAAATTTGTCACAATCGTGTCACAGTTCTTGATGAATTTGTGTTTGTCGTTACCCATTTCCCTAATGTCTTCTGGGTACTTGCAATGACTTAATTCAACTATTTGTTCTGATATTTTTTTGGTAAGAGTGGTTAAATTGACTGGTTTGTAAACCTCTGGCTCTTCTTTTGTGCTTTGGTTTGGTTTAGGTTTTTAACTCCCCAGGGACTTGTGAGTTTTTACGTTTTAGAAGTCTTTGACATTTTCCAGTTTTCCTCACCCATCTGCAATGCATTTTAGCTGACAGAGCTGAAGTCAGACAGAGCCACCCATCATAAAAGATTATGTTGTAAAACCTTTTCCAAACGTGCACAATAGATTTACAAATGTTTCTCAAAATCTACATGCTTCATTTTTCAAAACATCAACAAAAAACCCCATTGGGAGCAGAGAAACACAAACACTTGAGAGAACAGATGAAACCCACAGAAAATCCTGGTTTGTTGCAGTATTAACCTGCTTATCTTACCAAAGGTTATCAAACACTTTAAAGAGGCCTTTTCCCTTCTCTGAGTGATTGTATTTTTTCCCCCTGTGATGCTTTCATTCCTCTTACACACAGAGAAGTCAGGATTTTTTCTAATTGTTGCCTAATTAAAACTAAAACAAAAAAAGATTACCTCTAATAAAATAATGACTCCTACTCGAGGCCATCAGCTGTCCCAGCTAATCATTAATCCCGAGGAAATGAGACAGGCTTGATTGTTATTACTAAAATATATTGCTAATGTAATTTGGAGCTTCCTAGAAACAGATTTCTTGACTGTATTCTCATCTTCCTGGTCCATCTAAGAAACTGAGCATGAATTTATCCACACACAAATGAAAAGATTATTGCAATAAACAAACTTAGGGCGTTATTCAGAAAAGTAAGATAGTGAGAATTTAAACCAGCAATGGAAATAGCAAATTTAATTTTAAGATATGGTTGGGGCCATAAAGAAGGGATTTTTTCTAAACAGAATGTCTGTCCAGAGGAGTGGGACAAGTTGTGAAAGCACCACGGTGAAGCTTTCTTTCTGTGCCAGCTCAGCTTCCAGCTGTGTTTCCTTTGTGTGTCTGGGAGTTTGTGAGCAGACCTTCTCAATTTTTTACAATTTTCTAATATTGTTTTTTATTATGTAGATCTTAATTGCTAAATCATGTTAATTTAGGCAGTTAAAAAATTTAATTATGGAATGATATTGAGAACAGTTAATTATATAATTAATTGGAACATTTCTCCATCATTACTGAGATGCAGGAAGAATTTAATCACAATCAATGAGACTCCTTATATACGAATGGCTGTTGAACTTGGGGAAGTTTGGTCTATGATGAAATAAGAAATAATTCAGAGAAACATACATGTCAACCAAGTCAGACATTTAATCAATGCTTTAGAGGTAGTGCAGGCATTTAAATTTTTCCCCATTTGCAGAGAAGAGTATGAACAGTGTTCTGGAAAGACAAACTTCCTCTTTGAACCCAGATTGAACACTGAATAATTTGAGACCTGGTAAATCCTTTAGTTTGAAACTCTGTAAAAAAACCCAGACAATGCTGTCTCCAGTTCCACTTTAAATAGTTTAAACACCCCATGAGTGACTGAGACTGCTAAATGTTGTACCAATGACAAAAA
>VYZT01050767.1:0-28086 GCA_013400735.1 Pomatostomus ruficeps | reverse complement strand
AAAAAAAAAAAAAAGATACAGCAAACCATGATAGGGAAATGTTTTATTTTGGCCTTCTGAGTGATTAGAAGATGCCTCTGTCTTCTCAGAGCTTTATGTTGTCAAGCTGGCAATAAATCTAAAGAGATAGGAATTTAACAGATGGGTTGTGAAATTGCTAATGTATGAGCTGTACCTCTGGTGGACTCTGTGCCCTTTCTTTCATGACTGTCACCTCTTAAATGTATGTGACAGCAATAACCCTGAGTTTGGCCTGTGTTTTGCAGCTGGAAGTGCTGTGCTAAGAGCAAGCTTCACAGCTTGGTGGAAACCCTGACCTCGCTGTCATCCATGGTTATGTGCTCAGCAACTTCACCAGTGCTCACTCCTAAACAGAATAAAAAGGGGGAAAAAAGGCAAATTACTGAAAGCCTCTCAAAACTCTTTTGGTCTCTGGCCAGTAATTTCCAGTGCATTATTGGATTCAAGGACAGCCTGCATGGGAGCAACTCGGTCTAATGGAACTGTCCTTGCACGTGGCAGGGGGTGGGACTGGATGACCTTTGAAAGGTCCCTTCCAACCCAAACCACTCCATGATTTTGTGGTTTATGTTCTTAAGATGTGGCAATAGTGCTCTGGTGTCCTTTTACTGGCACCCCGGGACAACGCTGAGGTTCCAGTGCAACCCACAGGTGACCAGCAGCACAGCATGGCTGTCCCAGACCTTTATTCTGCCCGGGTTAACCAGGGCAGAGGCACATCCCTCTGTTTAGCCCCCAGAGTTGCCCTTTGCTCTCAGCACTGTGTTTACACCGGCGACATTGCCTCCATAAACAACAGCGCTGCGCCGACAAGGTCCAGGGATTCCCACAAAAATTGGTTTTGCTGTATATAATGCATTTCATGTGCTGTAGTTCTTGTGTTATTTTTCTTCTCTCCAAAATGATCGCTCTCAGGTTTTTACGATACATATTTGATGATGGTGGCTGATTAATTTGAACTTCTGTGGCTGATGTGGCCATGGATGTGCAATGGAGCTGATGCCTCCCCCGTGCTCTTCCTCCACAAACAGCAACAGTGTTTGACTACCAAGCCACCAAATGAGGAAAGGAAAGTGTCAGCCAGGATAAACCTCATATTGCAACAGGAAAATTGTGGCTACAGGATCACTTCACAGTTGAATAGAACTGGCTTACTGGCCATTAGCAGTTGGGAAATAAAAAAACCACCTGTTTTTGTGCAAAAATCCAGGTTGTAATCTAAAGCAAAGCACAAATTATCACTACCAAGCTGTCTTAAATCAGTATTTCTTGTATATTTTAGAGAAGTAACTCTAAAAAGTGCTGCTGTGCCTGTGTTCTCCCAGGCAGCTCGCAGGGTGGAAGGCAGGAGGAGCAGCTGGGCTCCCTCAGTGTGAACACCCCTGCAGCAGAATTTCCACTCTATTGCTGTTTTTCATGAGCCCCTCTGCAAACGTCTGACCCAAACCACTCTGGAGTTAAAGGAAATTATTCTATGGGCTTTACTTTGCTGCTGACCCTAGCAGAAAACCAGGAAAGTTTGGCACAGAGGAAGGATGTGGGGTTTTTGGTACTTTGAAGCGCGCATCATTATATTTGGGTTATTTATTTTGTGGCTTTGGATATCAGGTTAGGAACTGGGAAGTCACGCTGTCTGCAGGGCGCCAGTGAAAACACCTCAGAGAAATTCTGTTTTGATGGACAGAGTAATTGCTGAACGCTTCAGGCTACTGGTGTACCCAGCACCTAGATCACGTGTGAGGCAGGGGACCTCTGCACAGCGCAGTCCCATTTGTAATTAGTCAGTGACGGGGTATTGTTTTCTGCCTTTCTCCCATGTACAGAGTGATTTCTGCCTCGCTGATGACTGTAAACATCATTCTAAGTACTATTTTATGATCCCTGTAGGAATAACAATGTAAACAGCATAATTATGTTCACCTTTGAGGCATATCTAGAAACTTTGTTCTTCCAGAAGAGTGATAATAGAAATGAGTACTGTTGACAAGGTAAACAGAGAGCCACCACAACCTGCTTGTTAGAGACAGCCAATGCTTGAGGGAACTACACATTCAACACTGTTAAAAAAAAAAAAATTAAAAAAAGAGTGTTATGTGGTTATCTTGAGATTTATTCATAAATGTATTACCACACAGGAAAAAATATTGAAAGCAATACATTTTGAGATCTTTCTTCTTCTGAAAGAAGCACGAATACTCACTAGTAGTAAACCGTATTTCTCTGGGTAATTATTATGAGTTCCATAGATCATCTGCATATTTGTGTCTATTTTTACCCATACTTCCACAGCACTGGCAGGGCTCCTCCAGGGTCACTCTGTACTTGAAAGACACTCGCTATCTTCAGACTTCAGCCTTGCTTTGTTTGAACAGTGCACAGCAAAACATCTTGCTTTAGACTCCCAGGTCGTTAGCTCTTCACAGGGAGGAAACCTCAGGAATGTTTCCTATCTCTTGGATTCTTCAGCCTAACACAATTAGGTATTTTTTTCACTGTAGACATTTTCAAGGGGTTTTGATACTGAAGATAAACATGCAGCTATGGTTAGGAGCCACAGAGCATAATTTAACCGTTTGCTTTAGATTTATGTGCCATAAAAAAGTAAGATCATGGGAGAGGGGAGGAGGGAAGAAAAATATCTCTAATTCTGAGAAAATTCTCTACAGATTTCTCAGTTTCTATACCAAGACTGAACATTTTTTGAGTTCTGTCTGGAGACACCGAAAGGCTCCTGAGTCCTTGCACACAGCTTTCATTGCGTTGCTCACAGGTTCCCTGCTCCACAGCTCAGAGCCCATCTGAACAGCAGAGACTGCAAAAGCTAGTCCCTTCCTCCAGCTCAGGCCTCCTGCAAGCTGTTGTTTGTTTGAAGCTGTCCTTTTCTTCCCTGACATTTGGGAGAAAAGCTGATGTCTGTCCTCTTTTTATACGTGAGCCTGTCCCACCCTGCAAACCCTGGTGCTTTGAAAAACGAATATTGTGTGGACTGGTTTCTTGAGGTTTTGCAGCAAGGCATCATCCTGGTTCGAACAGAGATCCTCATCTCGTGCTGACCCTCCATTTCTGGATTAACTTGGGTTAATTGCACAGGTGGCACGTTCCTGTTGACAGGCCTGAGAATGAATGCTGGATGCTAAGCACACAGAGGCATTCACGATGCACCAGTTCCACAGCACTGAAGACAGTTTCATAACTTAAGACAAATTCTACAAATAGATGCACCTGCTTATCTGCAGATGGAGAATATAAAGTGTGTTATTACTGTGAAACTTCTGAATGCAATTTATGTGTTTGCCTTGCTCATAAATTATATTCACAGGTTTAGAATAAACATCTCCGGCTTCCCACTGCAGAGAAAATTATCTTCAGCTTTTAAATACTGCTTTTCAGCAGATTAGTCCTGCCTGTAAGACATCATAAGGTAATAAAGGTACATTTTCCACCTAACTGCATTTGGGGATGGAAAATACCTAACGATAACAATAACAACAATTCTTGGCATTATTATAGCACCGTTGATCCAAAGATCTCCAAACGCTTTCCAATAAGTAATTAATTAGGCCTCACAGAACCCTGGAGAGTTAATTACAAATTATCAGGCATAATCACAAACTGCTTCCATTGAAACTATTCTTGTACTCTTTCCAGAGGAAAACAAAATATACAGGCTACAATGCTGTGACCTTTCTCTCCCCTGCTTCATTTTGAAAATGTAATTAGATGAGAATTTGGATATATCCTGTTTTAGGGAAAGCTAATATGATCACTGCTGACCACAAAACTCATTACAATTTTCAGTTTCTTCAGTGAGACGATACTTTTTAATCTCTGTCTGTTCCATAAATCAACGGCAGCAGCAGCAACAACAAAAGAAAAACTGCTAAATATTCCAGTGGAATTCCAGGGAGGTTCTAAATTGTGGTTGTCCATCTGTTCTTCTTTCACAAGGGTGGTGATTTTGAGGATGTTTGATCCAGGGTTGAGTTCTTACACAGCAAGAGGAGAAGGGCAGGTCTGTGCTGCCTCCATTCCTTCTGGATGCAGCAAACTCTGCTCATTCAAATGGGAAAATGTGGGTCTGGGGACGTATTTGTCAGAGCACGCTGAGTCCCAGGGAATATCAGGAGAGAACAACAGTATTTCATCTCATGTTTTCAAAGTGCCCCACAGTATATGAACTCAAACACTCTAAGAGGGTGAGCTGCTCTAAGCTGGCCTTCCAAGGAAATTAAATTCTGTCTCTTCATAAAATAGAAATAAAAATGGGAAGAGAAAAAGGGGGGAAAAGATTGAAACCTAAAGAAGTGCCCCAAAACAGCATAACTAGAAACAGGCTGGATTTCCACAAATGACAAGATGAGACAAAGCTTTTGCCCATCAGAGGCCTGTGATTTTACCTTCATCTCATATAATCACAGGAGTAATTAAACCCCCTTTTATTTCTGCTAGGTTATGTCTTTGTTGCACCATAGTTATTGGCTTGCTTTTGACATAAGATGAAACCAGTTTCCTGGAGCAATTATCTGGGGGCAGAGTTCTCTCTCTTTTCATACACCAATTTTTGAAAAGAAATGAAAGGAGAAACTAATAATGCTCTTATTTGCAAGAATAAATCTCATGGACAATTTGCCATCTGAAAAAGTTCCAATATTTTAACAGTGAAAATATGGTATATCTTCATGTTGGTAGGAAATATGTAGAAGAATTGTACAGAAGTATCAAAGGATACTCTGCTTAATATGTAAAATTAACAGTGAAGATGAATTTTTGTCCCTCTAGCATGAAAGTCTAAAAGCAGTGATGAGAGAAAACCTGGAACTGTGGAAGCTGATTGAAAGTTTCTCTCTCCTCCTTGCTGTTGGAGTGGGATAATGTGTAAGCAGTAAGTATTTAAACATGTATGGCACACCAGAGCAGTACAGTGCACCAGCTAACTTCCCTTCGTATTTTTTTTTTTTTAATTCTAGAGGGAAGTCATTAATAAGAAAATAACGGATTTATGAAATTTCATAAGGGCTACCGGAGGGAATTGCCCTCCTAGTAAATTTACAGACAATAAAAATAACCTTTAGGAAAATAATTGAGGGCTCTCTGTTGTAAGTATGTGTTTACGGTTGATTTTGTGCCACTGCTTCATCCCATCAGAGAGGAGAGCTAATTTTCTGAAAGTATTAATTTATTAAGCATCCATTGGTGTGGTTGTACTCTGTTTTCATATCTGCAGATGCAATCCCAGTGAAGTCAACGGCTTCATCCAGATGTGAAAGATAATTTGATCCCAGAAGTGATTCCAGAGCATGATAGAAATGAGTGCTATTTGTCTCTACAGTTTTTAAGGTGTAACCAAAGTAATGAGAAAGGATGCAGAGTCTGAATTCAGTTTGATTAAAGCCCTAAACATTGATTGGGTCCAGAAGATAATTTAGAGGCAGGCACAGAGCGTTGAGTGCTGGTGAAGGCATAATGAGAAGGAGAAGAAAGCCCCAGGAAAGGCAGGACTGATATAATTGCGTAGGGGAACGGGGCTGATGAGATGTGCTGGAAAATGCCCGTATGCAAATGAGCCCTGTAGCTGCTCAAGCGTTCTGCTTTTCAAACAGAAGGAGATGTATGGTAGGAAAGGAGGGTTTGTAGTGGCTCTGTGGGACAGAAGTGAAGGGAGGAGTCTCCTGACAAGCCCCAGAAGCCCTGGCTGCTAACAGCCCTGCCCAGCACGGGCTCATCCATCCCTGCAACGGGGGCTTGATTGGCAGCCCTTCCCTTCCAAGTATTGAGTGAGGAAAATCCACCTGCTCACCTGTTTGTGCAACTCTGCAAAAGGGAGAGCGAGGCTGATTTTATCCCCTGCTCTGGGACACAGCAGCTCTGTGTTTATTTTCAGTGGATGGGGCCGATTAGAGCACCTTGAACAGAGGTTTCTCTGGTTTATGTTTACCACGACTTTTCACAAGAGTGGTATTTTTCTATATGAGAGATGGACTGAGGCTTGATATATTTAGAGGAAGCTTAGATGATGAATTCTCCTTTAATAATACTCTTTTAAAAAACACTAAGGTGAGTCAATAGAGTGTTAATCTTTTACCAGCAAATTTCCTAATTTCCTTGTAGAATTTAAGTCCCTCTTCTTCATTTCCCTCTAATTTATCAGACAAAAAGGGGCAATTATGAATAATAATACAATGCAGATTCAATACAAAGCAAAATATCTACTATGGGAACTCAAAAAGGAAGCTAAAACCTCATAGCGCACTTTCTCTCAATTTAATGAAACAAAATAATTGCACATCCTTTCAAGAGGAAACAAAAATAATGTTAACCAAGTAACACTCTTACTTTGTTTTAAAAAATATCCATCATCAGCAGAAGTTTAGGTGAAGCTGTTTAGATGCTGCCCATCGTTGAAAGGCTGAACTTAAATCCAAAAGGGGTCCACATCTCTCTTAGCTGCTCCAGATGTGAATGTCCACATCTTATTCAGAACACACAGGCAGCTGCCCAGGGGGAGTACAGAGAGGTCTGGGCAGGTCCCCAAGGTGAGATTGTGAAAACAACTGAGGGAGCTGTGGGATGGCTGGAAAATGAGAACCTATTTCCAAAGAATGGTCCCAAAACATCTTTTTCTGGGACCATGGACACAGAGTGAAGCAATACTTGGATAAGGTAAAAAAATCTCAGCTCCAGTGACCCAGAGATGTGATGAAGTAAAAGTCAGTGAATTGATGCAACTTGGGTCATGGTAATTTTTGATTTTTTTTAATCATTTAACAATGAAAATAGAGATCCATAAAAAACAACAACAACAACAACAACATATTTCTTCAGCCAAATCTATCTAAACCTAGACTTCCTCTTCAGTCTTTTTTTTCCTGAAGTCCTGTTTTTTGTGTTTTTTTTTTTTTTTCTGTGACTGTTTTAAGGCACCCTTTTAATATTAAGCCTTCATTGTTTCAGGAGTGATGCTGCCAAGGAAGGAGAATGGTCTAGTGCCATTTTCCATTGCAGGACTCGTCCTGGGCAAGGTGGTGATGTCCCTCAGCAAGTTTTACTCTGTGCAAACTCATCGACATCAGCATAAAGGATAAACAGACTGGTCAGTGCATTTCTCTGTCCATGTATTTCCTCCCTGGGCCCTCCTGTGAATCCCAAACCACATTAAGCCAGCTCTCAGCAAAGTTCTGCTTAAAAAGGGTAATATGAGCTTGTTAAAAAGTTCACCCAGAGAACATAGATTATTGATTGTTTTTAAAAGGAGAAAATCTGAATGACAGCAGCTGTAACAGAAGAAGAGGCTTCATGTGTGCAAGAGCCGTGGCTGAGCCTTTCCTTGGGCACGACCCTGCTCAGACAGAGGCAGAGGGGTGCAACTCAGGGCAGGGTTTATCTCCACTGGGCTTGAGGGACAGCAGAAGGCATCTCTTTCTTTTGCTTCTGCTTTCTGTGGGGATGGGAATGCTGGGTATTTCTGTGCATAGTGTTAGTCAGTGGTTATTGAAACCTGGAAAATGTGAAATGTTGCTCTTTTTTTCCCAAGTCTGTCCCAAATACTTCACATGGTCAAAGATACACGGAAAAAAGGAAGTTGGCCTTGCTGTTAATGTAATTATATGAGAAGAAAGGTAATCAGCTGTTTTCATGCACTCTGATAATGAACTACAAGCTGTGAGAAATCTGCTTGCATAATAATAAGAAAGATGCACAATAAACACTGAGTGTGATTAATTATCCGAGTACATTTGTATCCAATTTAGCATCAAAGAGTGACATGATCAGAATCCTTGGTCTGTCTGGAGCCTGGAACAGAAGCATGAATGAGAGAAACCCAAGTGCATTCCGGCAAATGCTGCACTTAATGTATCTGCTTTAGAACATAAAGCCTTGGAGGTAATTAGTAAATGAAGTCCTGATAGCAATATGTGCATGGCTGCCATTATTGTTAATGGTGAACATGTGCTTAACACCCTGAGCTCTCCACCAAAACTTTATGGAAGCAGTTGCAGAAAGATGTCCAAAATGCTGCAGAGCCTGGAGTAAAACAGACTGCTAATGCCAGCTAACATGAGCCATAAAGAGAGCACACTGATTAGGGGATGCTTTTCAGAATCTCATCTTTAGAGAATAATTGCTCATCTTGGAGACTCACTCAGCAGACACTGCACTATGTGGAGCACAACCTGCTCTGTGAAATAACTAAATAAAATACCTTCTCACGAGTCAGACTCCTACAGCCATAAAGCTGGTGACAAAACAGGCTGCACTGATTTCTCAGAGCAGGAGCATATTGGTGCATTCTTGTCTCTTTACTTTCTATTCATCATCCTTTGATTCCTGCTTAGTGCTATGGACAAATCTTTTTAAAATCTAAGCATTCTGTTGAAGAAAGGCAAAACTAAGAACTGACAGAGCTCAGACTAAAAATGTTTACAACTCAGGGGAAGGTCAAGAAAGTTTTGCAATAATAAATAACCATAGGATGAGCCATATTACACACCTGTGTTAATTTCCCTGGCTTTAAAAGGGTGAGGTGTTTTTTTTAAAGACTTCTGATGTCATATCTTGCTGAAAAATAAATTATGATTGTCACTTCTTAGACAGTGGCAATTAATCTGTAATTTATTCTGCCACCTTAGGAGACTCCAAGCTGCTTCCCCATCCTGCCAGGGGCTCACTCCCTCAGCCCACATCCCCGCAGTCCGAAGCTCAGACGGGCAGCTCTCTGAAACTCGATGTGGTAACCATGGTGAACAGGCACCTGAGGCAAGTTACAACCATTATTCAGTATCCTTGAAAACAAAACCCTAGAGAAACTATTTATTAGGTTTTACTGAAAATAGCAAGCAGCAGAAAGAAGTTGGGATAAGGGAAGAATTATAACCAGGATGGCTTTCATAATGGAACATTCGGTACTTGGGAGCATGGGTAAAAAAAACCCCTGGTGGCTGTTTCTATTTATTTTACCAGCACTTACTGTTTCCGAGTTATTCCTCATAATCAATACCAGCTTCAAGACCCACAGAGTAAATCCAGATGACTGGTGCTTAAAGTCTTGTTAAATGATCAGGTGGTGTTTTTTTCTGGCTGTTCCTCAGCATGCAAGCCAGGTTCTGTGGGAGCTGCAGCAGGCAGAAGAATGATAAATTCAGGGAATGGCTGGGGCTTTGCACACAGCTGGATGGGAGAAGGACAAAGGGAAAGCACAGAGACAGGAATTTGGCTGTGCATGGGTGTAATGATGATGTGCCACAAAGATACAGTTTAATGAAGGACTGTATAAAGAAGGAATAAATGTATAGAATTTATCTTCACAGCATAAACAGAAAAGGAATGTGCATAAAGCTCACATCCCTGTGAACATCTACTTGCTGCTTCTGTGCAGCAACATGCACCAGAGTGAAACAACAGAGAGCAGGAGGTGGTTTGTGGACTCTCTCAAGTCTCACCTCTCTGTCTTTGAATAGATGCCCCCTGGAATAGGCTGCATGTCCACCCCACTGAGACCACCCAAAAGCTGCCTGAAGTGCAGAACATGGCTCAGTGAAGATATCTCCAGATTATAAAGCTGAAGTTTGCTCTAAATGCAAACACTCTACCGCAGTTATGGAATCAGCAGTTGCTTTATGCACAAGAGGAAAGAAGCAATTCTGAGCAAGACAAAGCTCTACAAGCTGCTTAACAACTGTTCATTGTCACTACAGGTGACGTGCGTATAGAAATGTAAATACTGCCAGAAAATACTCATCTGAAACAGCTCCACACACAATGTACACAGACTGGGCTCACAAAGGGAAATATTTACTGAAAGCACAAAGAGACTCTGTTACTCGCATGAGTTCAGCATGTTGTCATTCAAAGGAAAGGCGTTTCTTTTAGTTGGGGAGATGAATATTTTAATAATGAAGATTCTCCCTATATTTATTCGACACTTCTGTGCGTGTACCTTATTATTCATGGTTTATTAAACTGGTTAAAGTGGTCAACAGGCACTGCAAATGCCTTTACTTTAATGTTGCATGTTACATTAGAAATGGCTGGATAAACTTATCTAAGACATTTAGCAGTGTGAAGTGCAACCCTAAAATTCAAGTAAATGGGTTTTTAATAGTGGTTGATGTGTTATGACTATGCTGTGCCATAAATGTTATGCATACTATTTTTGAGGTGTTTACACATTGCTAAATTCCATCTATAGTACTGCTGTGATTATTAAACTATACAAACAAACATTAAAATAAATGTAAAAGTCAAGTGTGAAGTTCCCCCTCAGATCTGCACAGCAGAAACCAGTTTGGATATTCCAGTGCTGTTAAGTTCCCAGGGCTCTCACTGAAAGCAGTAAGATCAAACCTACAGTTCAAACGAGCAGCCGAGGTGTTGGCATGTTTATCTGAGTTCTGTTGATATGGAAATCCAGAATGGCAGATTTGTTTCCATACATTCTCAGTGAAATCAGATAAAGTAGAACTTGAATGTGTCAAGGCCACTTTTTGAAGGATGTAAAACTCCTTGTGCTGGGGCATTTCAGCAGATCTAGGCCTGTTTGTAAGCAATATGGGAGCCAGATCTGTAGGGAGAATTGTATGTTTAAACGAAGGTTGTCCAACAGTTCCCATAATCAACCTCCAATTTTCAGTCGTTTATAACTCTCCTCTATTATGTTTGCTTCTGGCTACATAATTTAAGCCACATTACTGTGATTTAATCTCCTGCTATGAGAGCATGTTATTTGTCAGCAGATCCTCTTGTACCAGAGGTGCTTTGTGCTGACTTTGCAATCACAACTTCCCTGAAGGGGAAATCTTTGCAAACCTCTGCGTGTGTCCCCAGTTTTGCAGGGAGCTGTTGCAGAGCTTTGTGTGAGGCATGCACGGTTCATACCTCCACTGCTCCTACTGAGGGCAGACAGGCTGCTCAGATTTCTAGTGGAAGGTGGGGTTTGGAACAGGATAATCTTTAAGGTCCCCTCCAACCCAAACCATTCTTTGACTCTGTTTGAGTCTCCAGCTGCTGGAGCACTCACATCTTTTTGCATTTGGGGGTTTCTGTCACAACAAGGCCTAAGCTGACAACAAAATGCTGCCTCATCCTTGCTTTTAGCTGTGCAGGTGCCAGAGGGAGGCAGGGGATCAGAAAACATATCTGGCTCAAGTGATGAAAGGTAAGGACTGAGAGGGATGGAAAGGAGGGAGATGAAGGAGCAGAACCAAATGAGATGATAGGAAATGGGATAGGAGATGAAAGTAAAAGTAAGGAAGCTGATAGAATATTAGTTGCCATAAAGATGAAGGGATAGGTGCTAAAGGGGGAATTGAAATCAATGCAAGGGCACTTGTCTGAGCAGCAGTGGGGCAGGAGATGGGGAAAATAGCAGGAAGCAGAAAGAATTAGGGGAAAGAGCACTGAAAATGAGGAGTGAGATAGATCCACACAACAACCTGAGCCAGCTGATCTCCAGCATGCCCAGCTCAGCTGTGTTTGCTGAAAGGATCATTTACTACCCCGGGCACTGCTGGTGAGGGCCCCTTGGTAAAATGTGGGCCTGTGCCTAGAGATGGTGCCCAGCTGTGCTGTGGGGTGTAAAGCAAGAGCACAAAGAGGACACTGCTGTTCCTGACTCCTTCAGCGTTTAGCAGTCACTCTAAACGTGCTCTGGAGACACACAGGCACACTCCTGATGAAGGGCAGCCACAGGATCGCCCTGTCAGACGTGTGCCAGTGGCCGTGGGAGGGACATCCTTTTATGTGCTTGCAGTGCAGAAGATGAATCTGAGTAACTCAGTTCTGGAATGGATGTGTGGGGAAAAGGGGCCTCTCTGTGCTGAGCCTGCAGTGAGCCCTGTCAGGATGCCACTGCTGGGGAAGCAGGCTGGGACAAAGGAAAGGACAAAGGAAAGGACCCCCCAGGTATCACCCGTGGGGTACCAACACCTGTTTCCCCCCTGGCTGTCAGTGAGGGGAGGAGGGATGTTGGTGAACAGTGTTTGGAAACTTCCCCCTTTCTCATTTCCATCCTGGCAGGGCTTGGGAGATGCTGAAATTGCCGGAATCACCAATCTGCACACAGGGTGGTGAGTAGTGCATCAGGTGGCCAAGATGGGGAGGGTTCGTGCCTGGAATGGGGAGTGTCCAAACTGCACCTGCATAAATGAGGAAACTGATCTCCTTGCCTGGACAGAAGGTAATCATTTTCATACCTTTATATACTGTAAAACCTCTTATGGCAATGACTACAGCCTGACCTTCCTTAAATGAAAATTTCATCTCAACAGCTTGTACTATTTCCAACCTGGGAGGAGACCCATTGAAAAATTAATATTAAAGCATTTCAACACCAGCCACAGCTCTGTTTAGCTCCAAATTATATGATTCTTGAATTAGCTACTGTCTGTTTTCAGTAGTTTTCCATTACAAAGGGTCAGGCACCAGAGGAAATGGTTTTCTAAACCAGAAAGGAATATTAAATGACACAGCTGATAAGTGCGAACAGTGGTGCAGAAGATTTATTGAGTAATGTGTTAGGTTGATAAATGATAACATTTATTTGCAATTTGAGGATGTGACCCAAATGACACTCATTAGCTCAGCTTGTGTAGAACCGATTAGTTTTGTAAATGTATTATTTGTCTGGTGCTATTGGAAGGAGAGTCTGTTTTAATTGATTGGAAATCTGTTTTATTTCAGTGAATATTATGTATTCTGTTTTTAATTGTATTCTGGTTTTTTCATCCCGAATGTCAGGGATATTACAGTCTATGGCTTGAGCAGTGGAGTGCTAGGAGGCTGCAGTAAGTGCATTAATCCATACATGGAGGGGCTGTAAAAAAGCAGGATTTCTGTTACCCACTGGGATTCTTGGGAGTGCACTGGGAGGGAAATGAGGATGCAGCTGGCTCACACACGTTGCCCTCCTTCTGCTGGTGGAGCTTGAACAACATATGTTCAGCTTCCCAAAAACGGTCATGGATTTCAAGGCTTGATTCCAATTCCATGGAGCTTTTTGCCTGTGCCCATCACCAGTGCCAGGTGGGGACACGGAGGAAATGTCTCGTGCTCTCTTCTGGACCCCAACTGTAAAGTGTGGGGGTTTGGAGAACCTGAGAATAAATGTTTGTGTTTCCAGTTTTGCTGCAAAACTCCGGTGAATGTCAAATAATTAAAACTTTCCATAGGTCTTTCTGTCCCAGAAAATGGAGGAGAAACTGGTGCCTTTCCTTTGTCTGAGGAAAGTTCAAAAAGCCTAAAGAAAGTCATAGGATTTCTGAAGTTGTGTCTGTGTAAGAGTCTGAATTAGGTGAAAGCCTTGAAAGGTATTTTAAGGAGAAACATTGGCGTGTTGAAATCAGGAAAATGTTTGTTTCCACAAAGATATTGATGTGAAACTCTTCAGAGAGGAAGGCTTGCATGTTATTGAAGTACTTCTTTCCAACCTCTTCTAAACCCACTTATATGTTGTCTGAAGGCTGGAAATGAGTTTTGTTTTGATACTTTGCTCTCCCTTACCGCAGTGTAAACATAAGAAAATCAAAACTGAAATGAAACCTGAGAAAAACAAAAGTTTTGGTGGACCCATGAGAGCTCCATCAGCCTCACAGCTCATTTGTAATGGGGGGTGAGATCTCGGCCCTCACCCATTCCAGGCAGCCACAAACATCTCAGACTGAAAAAAAATTGGGTGAGACCAGAAAACTCTTTCCTGCCTGGTTGTCACAAACCTTTATCACGGATAGTTGTTTCACTTTGTTTCAGCTAATTCCTGCTTCTTTCAAACAAGCTGTTATTTATTGGAGAGAGAAGACAAAAATGGAAGCTGTCCATTTGTTTCAATAGGTGCTTTGTTTATTATGCCACTAGGGCAGAGGCAATATTTCCTAAATCTCAAAAAAAAAAAAATTTAAAAAAAAATTGCAAAACAACTGGCACTTTTTTCTTGGTTCCCAGGTTTTCTAGGACACCAGAAACTAATTTTAGAGTGGGGAAAGTCTGCAAACGCACATGGCAAAAGAAATAAGTAATTAGAGTCAATGGCTCCTGAAAGAGGTTCTGGTGAAAGGTGGAAATGCAATGCTGGCTGTTGTTCCAGAACAAGTACATCCTTCCTAAAAAAGAAGCATTTCCCTCATGAGAAGAATTTTCCCCTCCTAGGAAGTATCGAGATTTGAATAATTTTCCTGGGCAGAGATGATGTCTTCTCTTTGAGGTGACTCCTGTCCTTGTGCTGCCATTCCTCTGTCTTCCCAGAGCACCCCTCACCGTGGGGTTATTGACCATTGTACAGAAGAAAGGCTTTAGGGTTCTATTGTTTGAGCCTCACAGTGCACTCCTGGGAAAAAGGACCTTTCCTTGTACATCCCTGTTTCCTGCCCTGGGTATCACTCTGCTGGTTCCTTCAGGGAAGGCATTTTTCATCCTGAACAGAACCTCCAGCTAAAAAGTATTTCCTGACATATTTCATTGCTTTCAGTGTTTTCTACCAAAACTGGTTCAGCTGTGATAAATTATTCTCCACTGATGGCAATTCATCAAAAAAAAATTCCCGAGTGTGGAGGGTACCAGGCCGTTTGTTTGTTTGGTGGTGCAGTCGGCGCTCGGGGCTGGGTGACAGCAGTCGCTCTGCTCCAGGCAGGACAGCACAGCTCCTGCTGTGACCGAGGGAGCCCGGCCATGCACGGGGCTCCTGCATCCTTCTCGTGTGCAACAAACACAGGAGCAGCCTTCTCTTTCACAGAAATGCCTTTCTAAAACTCCGCTGTAACTTTCTTTGGCTATTTGTCTGTTTCGAAATCGGTTTCAGAGCCATCCTGGGCTGAGATATGAACATTTTCCTGTCTCTTTGTATTCTCACATTATTCTTAGGGTCATTTTAGATCTTCTTTTCCTGGTTCTGGCTTTTATTTCCTTCAAAAACCACATCTTTCTTCATGCAGGTGTGAGCTACACAAACCATGGAGCTCACGGACAGACGGGTGCTATGGCGCGTGCTGCAAAAGGCAGCTCAGCAGAGCCCTGTGGGCTTTCCACACTTACTCACATAAATCCTGGCACCAGGGTTTGTGCCAAAGCTCTGCTCAACTAAAGCATGAGAGGACAAAACACACATAATCTCAGGAAATCTGGCCAGTGCTGCCACCTCCAGGGTGGGCTGCCTAAACTGCATCTCTTGGTTTTGCTCCTAAAGCAGAGAGAGGCTGTAAGTCCATCTCTGCCCTGGCAATTTTCATCAGTGTGGGAGATCTGTGTGAAAAGCACTGTATAAGATGATGCTTAAATGATGTTTTAATAATCAGCATAGAAACGTGTTTAATCTGGATTTAAATTTCCTGGAACAAATGTATATTTTTTTAGTCTGCTATTTTAACCAAACACGTCATGCAGACAGATCTTTGGAGCAGAAAATGAGAGGACGAGAACATCAACCTGCTCACAAGTACAGAGCTGCTACTTGCGCCTCCATAATGACATTTTCCCTTTTGTTGTTCACACATTATCATGTGCAGTGTAAAATAAATATGCATGGTAGAGCTGTTAATGGATATCACTTGGATGCAGTTTCAGGAATAGATCTGAGGCAGGCTTTGGAGGATGTGAGGAAGTGTAGCTCTGTGCCCATACGATCAGCCAGGCTTGAGCAAATCAAGATGATGGTGTTTTTTCCCCTGATAATTATAATTTTAATCTAGTTCCTAGTCTGATAATATTTAAAAAATATTTGCTTGTGGTACTTTATCTGTTCCATGGTCCTTTTCTGCTGGGAAACTTTCTCATTTTTACAGAAACACCTGTGTAGGACATCGAGCAGCCAAGCAAAGCAGCTGCAGCTCACACACAGAACTGCAGCTGGAAACAAATATTTTGAAGTGTTACTCAGGGCATGTCTATGAGCTGGTCTTGCAGGAAAGGATGGCAATCCAGGCATTAGCCCACCAGCTTTCCTGCACTTGTATGACCTTGTCCCTGGTGCTCCCCGTCCTGGCTGCTGAGCTCTTTTATGTGTCTGACAAATCCCATCACATCTACCTCCAAATTCAATATCAAAATGCTCTTATTTATACAACAAAGGTAAATACCACCCCCCCTCAATTGCTTTTCCCCCTTCCTTGTAAGCAGAACAAATTATTGTCTTTCCTTGGTCCAAACCACACTGGCCCCATGAGACTGAACACAGTACTGAAAATCAAACACCGCATTTCCTCTGGATTCTCAGCTTACTCTTGCCAAATAACTCAGGGTCATAGGAATTAATATTGCCAAATGCTGAGAGAAAGGACAGAGTCATTTCATTTCTAGCCCACAGACAGAACTAGAAGAACTGCTATAATTTTTTAATGCTGCAGCACAATCCAAGGGTTCAGTGTGTCACCGTTTCTTCTCATTAATAAGTCCAGAAGAAAAAACTGCCTTCGTGAGAGAGCATTATGCACATTCCAGAGCAGAACTTGAGTTGTTTTGCTGAGAATTTACTCAATTTCCTACATAACTCTGTGCCTGTGTGGTTTATAATACAGCAACAAGAAAGTCTTGAGCTTTTATCCTTCTTTCCAAGCCAAGGACTGGATGCTGGTAAGAATAACCCATGGAACTCAGAGCATTTAGGAAATAGCACTCACCTTTTGGGTTTTGGGTTTTTTTGACTAGTGCTCCCAAATGGCAGCTTCTGCAACACTCAGCAGTGACATGGAGGCAGTTCTTTCAGCTAAAGGAAGAAAGAAAGTGCAAGAGCTGGACCAGAGCTGGACCCACCAAATTTTAAAATCATGTACCAACTTAAAAAAATGAAAAGCCACCTAGAGCTTTGACAATTCAGTCAGTATTTAGAGTAGTGTGGTAGAGGTAAGGAGTTAAATTTATGTCATGGATGAGAAAGGGACTCAAGAAGTGGAGCATATTTAGCCTGAAAGAAAAAGCACACTGGATGATGATCTCATTACAGTGTCTAAATATATAAAAGGATTATAGAAGAATCTGGTCATGACCTACCTGGCTGGACTTAGTGAAAATTAAGGGAAGATATATTGGCCATGACGGACAACGAAATCTGCACAGAAATGAAATGGGTAAAGTCTTAATAATAAAGCCTTTTGAGCTGGTCTGGAGCACAAAGTCTTGAAATAGAAAATGCATATGAGAGACTTTTATAGGTAGCCCAAGCCGAGGTGTAAAGAATAGAGCTGCATATGAATAGAGATACATGTGAACATTGTATTCTTATTACTGTTCCTCAAAGTTTTTTAATATTCCAAGTACTGCAAAAATTATCAAGACAGAATATTTTTTCAGAAGCTGCATTCATAGTTGATGCAGTAGAGGATGATGGTTTAAACCACACAATCCATAGAACAGGGGAAAAGAAGAACAGGTTGGGAAGAAACTTGCCAAAGCCAGCAACTTGACTCAGGGCTGTGTTCATCTGGCTCACACCCAGCCCTGGGAAAGAGTCCCTGCTCCAGGTATAGTATAGATATGTATGGTTTTAAAAATTTAAAAACTTACATCTGGCAGAAAATATGAATAAGGCTGCCCATGGGTGTTTTAGTAAATGAACTTCTATTCTAAAAAAAAAGAAAAACAAAACACCCCCCAGCTTTTTAGCTAGTGAAAAAACTAAATATTCATATAATGCTCATATATAATGCTCATATTGGTGAGGAATTGAATAACTGGGACACACAGCCACAAACCCTCAAATTTAGGAAATTAAGACCAATGAAAGAATTCATTCAGGTGGAGCTTTTTACTCAGGATAGAAAATACAAAGAGTAAGTTATCAAGAAAGGTCATAAAAGGCAATGACATAAATGAATTTAAGAGACAGGTAGACATTTTTATGGAGAGAGGGGATTGAAGAATTCAGAGCCAGTGACAAATCAGAGAGATGAGGTTGAGATAAAATTAACGAGGACAGGCTTGCTTGTGGCCAGAGGCATTTTACTGTCCAGCAATACCTTATGTCCTCTGTCATCACATCCTAATCTAACGCTGACATCTGAAGATAGCATGAAATCTTTTACACCTCTTAGTATATTAAAAAGGAAAAAAAGGCTTTCAGTGTTTTCCCCCACAGGGAAAAACATAGAGTTGTTTTTTCACTTTTCAACACATGCACGTCGCTGCTGCGGCTGCTGAAAGGACTCAGTCTCCAGCAGAACAGTGTGGCCTGATTACAAACTCACTGTGGGCTCCCTTGCTTGCTTTAAAACCCTCCACAGAGGGGTTTCAATCATATCTCCTTCCGTCTGTAAGCAAAGTGTTGTTTATTTTGCTGTAGTTACTTTATTAAATTGCAGAGAATAAGTGGAGACTCACAGAGGGGTCCTGCTTCCCCTGTGCTGGGCTAACTCATCCTGCAGTGGTTTTACCTCTGCTGGCCGATGGATGGCCATGTCCTGATGGGCTGTGGCACACTTTGGCACTGTCCCTGGGCCTCCAGCAGCCAGGAACTGCATCCAGAGGTGTCCCATGACTTTTTAGTCCCCAGACTTCAAGGGCATGGTGCAAAACTACGACCTTGAATAGAGGGAAGAGCAGCTCATGCCATTAATTTACCTGGAATTGGAAGAGAGAGCCGTGTGCCAGGCAGGAAACCATATGTGTCCCACACTGTTTAGGAGTTAATGCTCATGCAGGGAAGATTGAAGGAAATGGGCCTTGACGTTTTGGAGGATGTAGATTTACATTAGTTCAGGCTTAAAAGGATAGAGGGCAAGTGGAAGGCATAGACAAGGACATCTGGGATGACAGGACAGCTTCACAGGCTGACACGAGAACATTTTCAGGCAGCAGACAAAGCTCAGGTAACTCTTGCTCAGGTAACCTTTCTGAGAGAGTGCTGGGCACACCCGGGGCACCAGATCTGCCTGGCAGCCCATGCCTTTCCCTGGGTCCAGGGGAGCTTTCCAGGACCAGAGAGGCCAAGCACCAAATAATGTGTATGCCACCCTCAGAAATTCATGCAGGTCCCACGTAGCTTTGAGGGAAAGAAATGTGTTTCTACTTCTTCCCTGTGAGGGTGGGGAGGCCCTGGCACAGGGTGCCCAGAGAAGCTGTGGCTGCCCCATCCCTGGAAGTGTCCAAGGCCAGGCTGGACAGGCTTGGAGCAACTTGGGATGGTGGAAGTTGTCCCTGCCATGGCAGGAGTGGGACTGGATGGGCTTTAAGGTTCCTTTCCACCCAAACCATTCTATGTGTGCCCCTGAATATGAAGAGGCACTGAACTCAGACTCTGAGACAAGGTCAGGGGTGGTGAGCTTTACAATAGGCATGTTCTAAAGAAAATACCCATCTGCAGAACATTTCTGCCATGCTGACAAATGTAGAGATGCTCCCTTACTGACAGAATCTTTTGCCTTCATGTTAATAGCTTCATATTGCTAAAATTAATTAAATTCACACAAAAGCATCTGTGTTTTTTTATTTGTAATCTTTTCCCATGGATCTCTATAAATATACAGCCCCCAGGCCCCTTTGCAGAGAAGCTTCAGCACATCCCTGTTTCTGTAGGGTTTACTGTAACCAACTGCTCAATCCAAACTGCACTAATGAAGGCTAAACACAAATAACGCTAATTTGAAAAAAAAAGCCTAATGTGATTAGACTTTCATTGAACACAACAGCAAGATTAGAACATATTTTCCTTCCTTTTTAGCTACTTCCACCCGTAATCTGAATACCAAGGTCTTAAATCCATCAGGAGCCCAGCAGGCAGCCCACCTTTACGGAGAACTTTATCCTTAAAAATAGAATGAAAACAGCTCTTACGAGCCACCAGGGGATGGGCAGCCCTGCCGACTCAGTGTGTTTAGCTAATACGGAACAGGAGGAGGTGGAAGTTCTTGGATTTATTTTTGTTTTAAACAGCCCCTCTGCTTCGCAAGGAGCTGTATTGATGGACTCCGAAAGAGTGCTGAGGTCAACTCTGTCTTGATGAGTTAGTGGAGAAATATGTAACAGAGACCTTATGGAAACGACTTTGCTGTAATAATAACATCAAACTGCTGCTGAACGTGTTTCAGGAGCTGTCATTAACCACATAGCTATACAACCTAATTCTATTTGTTTAAATAAAGATCTCCCGAGGTCACATTATTCTCGTACAAATTTGAAAGGCTCGGCTGCTGAAAACAGAGAGCTGGAGACAGAAAGCAGGGTTTGGATGGCATCCAAGCTTTATCATCTCCATTCTTTGGTGTGGGCATGTGGGGACAGAGATCTCACCGGGACTTTATGAGCTCCCTAAGCAGCAGCACCGTGCAATTCCTCTTTGCCGTTCTGGGATGCAGCTGCAATAGGAAATCAGCAGCTCCCTCCTAGCACGGGGGTCCTGGCAGGAAATATTTATGATGGCTTAGGGGAAGCTGTCCATTGCTCTGTTCTTTCCTGTTGATCAGAGTATCACTCAGCAGCAAAGACAGGCTGTTACCCAAGAACAGGATGAGGGGCTGCTAGTGCAAATATGGCTTAAGACTGAACTCATTAAAAGGAACAGAATAAATTATTTTCACTAAGAGACCTACAATAATAACATAGTCCAACTGAAAGAAAAAAAAAAAAACAAACCAAGCCCTGATTTTTTTAAAAGTAGATTTCAGTTATTTGCATTCTAGCCTTTCTCCAAAGCATCTGGGATACAAAACTGTGCAATAAGGAGACACACTCAGTGATCAGTTAAGGACACATCCACTTAAAAGAAGTGAGTGTAAGATATTAAAGAGGAAAGTCCTTTGCCTGCTGTCCCCAGTGCAGCAGAGGTTTCTCACCTGGGGCTTCGTAGACCTGTCCTGATCTGTGAGCATCTCACTTGAAAGCACTGAATGGAGAGAGGCATCACCTGACAGCTTTTGAACAGCTGCTGAAGGCTCACTTAAGAACAGCACCCCTGGCTAAATGTGGAGTAGAACTCCTAAAAGGGAGGTAGTTTGACATTTTTTATTAGTAGACTGAGGTTAGTATAGAAGTCTTGGAACAGGTCTGAAAGTCCTCCTCAGCCAGGGGTGAGATCAATTTTATCTCTCTCAGCAGTTTTAGGTGAGGATGAAGTCAATATTCCTCCCTTTGACTGAATTCCACATTTCAGAAGTAATATAAGGTTTGTTATCCCAGGAAAATTGAACGTGCAGCCCAAAGAGCAAGACCAGCTGTAAAAGAATCACTGCAACGAGGATGTAGCAGGGAGACTTTATAAAGAGATACAATTATGACTGGTATGGATGGTCTAATTGTAAAGTGAGTATGCAAAAGTCTTATTGATAAAGGGTAAAAAGTTCAGAAGTGTCTTAAACACCCACTTCCAGCCAAGTGAGTGCCCCTCAGTGCACTCAGGTGCTCTGCAAGAAACACTTTAGACCAATATGTGCAAAAAGTACTTTCATAGCACCACTGAGAGGAGGAGATAAAAATGACAAATACTGTAGTTATTACCTGGAATAATATATTTGATGTGGAAGGATGAAAACCCAAAGGATCATGAAAGAACTGTCAGGATCCAAATGAAATGCTTAGAAAGGAAAATATTTCTTTTCAGTCTGGAACTTATATCAGCCAGTTGTGCCTCTCTTGTAGGTGAAACTGGAAAAGGACATTCTCAGTTAGGAGTAGTTCAAGATGTTTTTATTTGTGGATTATTGCTTTGAGTTAAATTCTTTAGCTAACCAGTATTGCATTTCTATATCTAGATTCCATATCCTTTCACTTTGCTCTTGGAATGAGAGGATATTGCAGGTGATTGATGGCCCCTGAGACTCCACTCAGAGCAGGACTGACCCATATGAACCGTTCGTTCTTTGAGCAGGGAAGGAGACATTTCCCAAAAAACTGCCAGAGCTGGTCAAGATTCAATTTCATTGGAACCAGTCTTGAAATCAAAAATACTCCTGTGACTTTATCTGAAAGAAGAATTTGGTCTAAAATCTTCATTACATGCAAATTCCACCAGGATATTGCATAGTTAAGGTCTCTGAATACATTTGAAATAATCCTCTTTTCCTTTATGTAATGAATAGAATAGATGGAATTGCTTCTCCAGACTTTCTGAGGAAATTGAAGTGATGTGCTAAAGATTTAACAGCTTTTATTTCTCTTTTCAGATCTTAACCAAATATGAAATATTAAAGTACTAATATGTTTAATGAAACCAGAAGTTGCTGTTATAATTAATTTCCTTTCCGAGAAAAGGTATTGCCAGCGTCTTTTGGAAAGAATGGGAGTAATCCTTTCAAAGAAAACCGGAGCAAATGTATGAAAACCTTTCTCTTCTCTTCCCTAAATCTCAACCATAAAGTCTTTTATTAATCACCTGAAGAGCAGGGAATGGCTTCACGAAGCAGAGTTAGTGGTAGCCCATGTGTGTGTCTTCATTGCCATCACTGACACAGCAAATTGTTCCTGTTTTCTTCCTAGCTGGAGACAAAGCAAAAAGGAATCTTGCCAAGTATATAAAATAAATTAATTTTTTTGTTTTATCTTCAGTATTGTAAACAGCCATTTTTTAAAATCTTCTAAATTGATTTGTGGATTATTCTATAAAAGAGTAATAATGCATTTTTAAAAAAATTCTGGTAGCTGCTGCTGATAGAAAGAGCTGCACAGATAACCCAGTTACCTCAGAAACTCTCATGCAAAACCTGTGAACAAGGAAGATGGAAAAGAAAAATTCAGAGCTAAGCAATAGAAATATTTTTGACTATTTTTGCGTACAAATCACCAGAAGGGTTGCCAGCTGATAACAGATTTCTCCTCCTTACAGGCACCCCTGGAGAAATGGACACCTCATTTGACAGACCCAGTATTGGTGGATGAAGGGCATGGCTTGGGGTGGTTCTGCACCCACACAGCCCCGCTTTCCTCGGGGCACAGACACTCAGCAGGATGGAGAGGTTTTGGATGGAGCCTTGGCTTCCCTTCTTTGGACAAAGTGATCTCCAGTTCACTGGATCCACTCCTGCCACCAGCCATGAGAAGGTACTGCTCCAGGGGGTTATTTTGTTTTGGTGGGTTGGGGTGTTGTTTGCTTTTTATTTTTTGCGGTATTACAATTTGGAGTAAAAAATAAATCCCAAAGAACGAGACCCTCCTTTATGCGTGCGACATATGAAGGGATTTAAAATTATTATAATTTTCTAGTTTGCTTGTTTATTCAAAAAGTCAATGGAGACATCTGGTGCTTTTGCAACTAGATGAGCATGCCAAAAATACAGTAATAATAAAAAAACCCCGTGAACAAAACCTTGCTCAGGGCCACAGCTGGAAGCAAAATGATGTCTGACATAAAAGTGACTAACCTGTTTTCATTTGCCCTTTGGTATGCTGCAAAACAAGCCTGTGAAAAAGGTAAACCCATCCATCTAAAAACAATATAACCGGAAGACATTGGTTAACTTATTTTTTTTTCCTCTCTCTTGTTCAACTTCATCAAAGATTCATTTAAAATACTAATGTTTTTCAGGCTATTATTTGAAGTTAAAAGAAGCATATGGTGCTCTGCGACAAAAGATAATTAGATTTCTTGTCTGCCTTCAGTATTATAGTTTGTTAATGAACTTTAATGGAGTTTACAAACAGAATAGGCAGAATAAATATAGAGCAGATTAAAAGGTTTAAACTGATGAGTGTTGATTTTCTGAGTTTGTTTCTTGGAACATCACAGCTGTCCTACGGTCCATCTAAGCAGCATCCTTTGCTCTTTAGGCACTGTTTGATGAGAATAAGAGAATCCAATAATCCTGGTGGAGATGGAAGGACCCAGTCCTGGCAGGGCTTTCCTCCTTAGCACTGCAGTTCGTGGTTATGGCCTGAAGCAAAGGCCTCTCAGCCCTTCCTTGTGTCCTCATTTGATGTTCAGTCAGCCTCCTCTCCACCCCCACCAATGCTGAGCACTCATTTGAATCCTCTGAACTCCTTCCCTGTGCAACATCTGACAGCAATCAGTTCAGCAAATTGCAAATGCGTGCTCTAAAGCCCGGGCCTTTCATTAGCCTGATTGTTCGATGCCAACCGTGTAACCAAATAATAACTTAGAGCCTGTAGAATCCTAAATAATCTATTGACACGCAGCTTCACACAAACACTGTCTAGACGTTTGGATGCAGCCTTCACAACCCCTAGAAGGAAGCTTTGAGAAAAAAAAGGGGTTGAGGCAAGATGTTAAACCACTGCTGTACATCTGCTGGGCTCACCTCCTCTGCACTCAGAATGAGGGAATAAAGTAAAATTCTTTATGAAATTATTATTCCTAAATCATCATGATTTTTCTAGACATGATATCTTTTAGGGGGAAAAAAAAGAAAATGAAAAGTAAATTAATATTTTGGGGGTTGAGTCTCAGCAGCACATCTGATATGTTGCAAGATGGAAAATTATTACTTCAGGTAGAGAAGCTGGTGATGAAGTCATCAGTTGGACACCTGAGAAAATATAAGATATCATATTCAGCTGCATGGTGTTTACAAACTGTTCTGTGGGGCGGCAGTTCAGGCTCTTTCCAGTGAAGATAATTAAATATTTAGGTGTCTTAATGAATAAGACTCTCAAGTGTGTTGCTGCATACCCTGACTGTTATCCCTCTTCAGAGATGGTGAGTCCAGACTGGAATTGCTACAGGAAGGGATTAAGGATCAGCAAGTGAGGAGAACTTGTTTATAAAATCAGACTTTTTTCTGCTCAAACACTGGGAGGGGGAGATATGATTGCCCTTGATAATTGAATTTGCTGAGGTTGCTACCGGTATAACCTTTCCAAACAACCCAAATTCAACAATGCCCGGGTCACAGTGACAGGGTTAGCACTGAAGAGGAACAGCTTTCATTTCCTGCTAAAATAACATTTTAGAGGTAAAAAATTAACATTTTTCTGTGGCACGTGCATTGCTGAGGTGTAGGAGTCAAATGAACTGCAGTCCCCTTGACAGGAAGGAAAAATATAGTCCTGTAGAATGCCTGCCCTTAATGCGACATGACCCCAGCCAAAATTGATTTAATCATTCAAATAGTATTGTTTCATTTCCCTTATTTCTTGTCTAATTTCATTTTATGCTGAGGGGTTTGCGTGTAATAATTATTTTTGCATTGACATACCTCTCAAAGACAGGTTTTCTTATTTCTTAAAACAAATTTATAAGATGAAACATTCAACCTTTGCCCTCCTTGGCTAACAGGACACAGGCAAAGCAGTTTTTTACACTTATGTGTTAATTTAGAATATTAAAAAGACATCGGCTATAAAGTTTTATGTGTCTTTTTGCATGCAGACCTGCAGCTGATAGTTTTACATTGCAGCATATTCTGGGTTATTTGATATTATTATTCTCCTATAGCATAACATGAAAGATACGGATGACTCTTTTTTTTTTGCTCACTAAAGTTTGCATAAATGCTTGCTACAGGGTCTATAGTTTCTGGTCATTAATGAATCCCAAGGTCTGGTTATGAGGCAGTAAAAGCAAACAGCCACTCATAAATGATATAACTGCCGCATTTCATCCCTTCCTTGGAGAACAGGCATAATTTCAAGGCTGTCTGTGATCCATCTTGTCCATCTGGTTTTCCTCATTTAGTATGAAAAATAACAAGATTGGTCTAAAATCCTTCAGAAACGGGCAAAGTGAGAAACAAACTGAGAAGCAACTAATAATAACATTGCACTCAAGCTTCCAACTGATACAAGCATCAGCAGAAGTTGCTGCATTTGATGGGTCTTGAACAATCTATTTAAAACAAGTTCTCCAGAGCAGGTGTGTGGCTACTATTCAATATCATTATTCTCCTATACAATAGTGTTAACATGATGTAGGATTTTGATTTCCTGATGTTTACACCAATACTTTCATTGAATACTTTGACTGCCAGTCCCTACCAGCTCCCCAGATTTTAAGTCCTTCCCAGACATTCACTCTCCAGCAGAAGTGGAGGCACGAGCACAGGAAAATGACTGACTCCTTCTAAGTGAAACCTTCAAATTCCCCCTCAGAAAACATAGAAGAAACCAGAAGTTGGCTTAAAATGGCTTGTTTAGAAACCTGGCAACAAGGACCTTTTAAAACTTGATTAACAAAGAAAAGGAGAAAGGGGATGTAAGCATCTCTTGCCAGCTCAGCAGCATGGAGGCCAGATTTGTTTAAGCTGAGGAATGGGCATGTTTGCCTTCAACTCTTTTGAAACAGGTGACAGATATTGTGCCAGAAATAATTTACTGACACAATTATTGTTTTTTCGAGTCAATGTTTGACCTAGACCTAGGGCCAAGTGTGTTTATTTTCCTGACATAATCCCAAGCCATTTTTTCCCTGAAGGTGAGGAAGTTTACAGTGAGGAAAAGAACGAATGTGCACAGGCACACAGAAAGTTTGCTAGTTGGTGGCAACCCAAATTTAAAAAATATTTGAAACACTGTGCAGGCACGTTCACACACCTACTTGAGAGTCAGAGCCTGCTTGTACAGCCAAAAGCTCATGTCCTAGCAGGCCAGTCCAGAAAAATCCTCCCTTCTGCTTCAGCTCCTTTCCACCTGAGAGGCTGCAAATAAATAAATAAATGCACCCTGACTGTCCAAACAGATCATGGTCTTTGACAACAATTAACATTAAGAAAATAAGTACTGAGGTTACATATTTTGGTGATATCTTTTGAAATTGTGGAAGGAAGATGTGCAGATCTATAGGAAAGCACAGGTTGATTTCAGGATTTGACCAAACCGCAAAGATATCTTTGCTCTGAAAAAGCCTTTTATGGAAGGTCTTTATCTTCCTCACAAACAATTCCAGTATTTGCAGGAGAAGCAACCAAATATCTCAGCCTCTCTCTTCTTACCGGTTTAACATTTCTTCCTCACTCTCTGCTCTTTCTGTTTGCCAGCTGTCCTTCATTTTCCTATGTACTTACAAAACTTCTGACCTTCTTATATCCACCATCTAGACAAGGGGTTTGAAAAGTGCTCAGAAGCTTTTAAATTGGAGTAACAGTTATGAATAATCCATATCTCAAGGGGAAGGGACAGTATAGGTATTCTTACATGAGCAATGCTAAATCTTCTCACCATATACTGTGATTTCACCTTGTATTAATAATATTAAATTTAATTAGCAGCTCGGTTTCTCTTAGTTTACTTCATACTAAAGTATTTGAACCGAATGTGCTGGTTCTTCTTTGTATTAATGCCATTGTTCCCTCTGTTTTTCCCCTCTCCTTTGGTGGCTCTTTTCCCTCTCCTGTGCATGAAAAGGGGTGGACTCATAACCTTTTATAAGACAGGGCTCTGAGCGAGCTGATCTGATTGAGGGTGTCCCTGCTCATTGCAGGGGGCAGGACTAGGTGACCTTTAAAGGTTCCTTCCAAGCCAAACTATTCTATGACTTCGTGATTCTGAAACAGTCTTCATGCTGAAAATAAATATTCATTAGCCACCTTTCTGATGCCAGTATGAACTATAGCATATTTTGCTGTAATTGTTTTAGGCTTCTGTAAAGAATCTTTCTTCTTGTAGTAGAAGCAGCAGCTTCGGTTCAGTTAAATCAAAATTTACTCCAAGAATTTCCCTGTGTCTGCTTGTTTCCTTCCAAGACTCTTGAGATAATTGCAGGAGTCTGATGAATAACTGGAGTGGGTGCAGATTAGATGCACTCCTCCGGCTACTCTGAAGTGTGCTGGAGCAGTCAGACCTTTGGTCAGAAACACATTTACATTATGACTCAGCCTTCTGACAATTGCTTCATTAGTAGATATTTAAAAACGAAAGAATAAAGATTCCCATCTGACCCACTCATTTATATTCCTCTGAACAAGCAAGGCAAGAATGTGCAGTGCTTTTGCACTCGGAAAATATTTGGTTTGCACAGTCAAATCGTTAAATTCTCAGCCATGCAAGGATTTCTCCGTAATACAGAAATGTCCACCCTCCTTGAAAGTGTGGCAGTGAAATGGAAACAAAACCAAATGTAGAGTTTTCTTTCAAGGTAGTCAGGAAAACTTGAGCCCATCATATTTAAAAGACAATTAAAGGAGTATTGCTCCTTAGTGAGGAGCAATACACAGATTTTCTGACAAGATGCAATGGAAGATGTGATGACATTTTGAGCAGCCTGGTCTAGTG
>VYZT01050765.1:0-11855 GCA_013400735.1 Pomatostomus ruficeps | reverse complement strand
TGTGTTTCAGTTTGTGCCCGTTGCTTCTTGTCTTGCCACAATCAAAAGGAAAGGAGCTTGACCCTGTCTTCTTTATACTCTCCCTTTGGATAAATTTTTCAATAATCTCAAATAAGGGTGTCTTTTCACCAACTCCCTGTTTTCTGTTGTGTCCCAGTTTTAAAGGGAGGCATTTGCTTTGACTTTTTCTCTTGGATCTTTACTAGTCCTTCACAATTCTCATATAACAGTTTCTGGTAGCTCAGAGTTCATCTTAGATGTATCCATAAATATTCTTCACATCTTGCTAATTTGAAAATGTTATCTAAAAACTCTAAAATTGTTCTCTTCTTAGAGTATCTTGTCTTCTAGTCTCACTGTTGCAACAGTTATGTTGTCTGCCTGATTGCAGTTAGTCTTTTTAATGATCATTTAAGTAACAAAACTCCCCACAATTGGCTTCACATATTCATCTGTTTTTTAATGGATATTTCATATTTATATATCCATTGTTTTGTGCAAGCCTCTTTGCTGATCTAACTAATTAGCTGTGTAAGCCATGGGAATTTGATTTGTGTTTAACTTTTATGACTATAATCTTTATCCCAGTATAGTGTAATTAATTTCTTTGAAGAAAAAAAAAAACACAAAGGCTTTTAAAACTTAAGACTGCACAATAAAGTTGTAAGACTAATAAGTGTCTTATAAATAGGCAGATTTAATTGAAAAAAATAAAAGCAGAAATAAGTAGGGCAGTTTAAATACATATTTTGTTGCTCACCGCAAATCAGTTACACAGCAAAATCTGNTGCTCACCGCAAATCAGTTACACAGCAAAATCTGTAACTTCAGGAGACCTTGCTAAAATGCATTAAAAGATAACTGTTTTGAATAGATGTTTCTCAGTAATACCTTTAGCTGATACTTTCCATGTGAAGACGATGTTCTGCAAACGAGGATTTATATTTGTAAGAGTGGAAAGGGCTTGAGCTTGTAAACTTCCAAAAGAGTAATGTGAAATAGTAAACAATTGAAAACAAGTTACACTCTTCAGACAGCAAGTAGTAATATCAGAACCCCAGAATTTGTTGGACTCCAATACTGACACTTCTCTTAGACTGTAATTGAAAAAATATATGATGGAATGCCTGTGTACTTGGTGCTTAGGATGATGTTAATATTTACCATATGGATTGGATAGGAGGCCTGCTTATTCTCAAAATAAAGAACAAAAGTATTTTTAATAGGTAATAGGACAAATATTACCTCTTTGTGCTGAACAGGAAGGCAAGCCATTGTTCTTGATGAACAGAATCATTAAGAGCTAATTTGTACCATTCTCTCATTTCATCTCCAATTGCATGAATAAAACAATGCCAAGAAAAATGCCATCCAAACTATGCAGATAAAGTAAGGCATTCCAGTGTTGAATTTTTCCTGTGGCTTCACTGGTGTTTTTTAAATGATATCTTTTGTCACACTGTATGCCCAGTAAACAAGCTTTTGTCACAGAGAGGAAAGGAAAGCCATAAACAAAGGCATGTCACATTTCTTTGTTTCATGAAGAACAATGCTGAGGCCATAAATAAAAATAGTACAGGTGTTTGCAGTTGTAATCAGCTATGCCATCTTAAACATTTCCAGTTAAAAATAGCTTTGTGGTATTTTGGTCACTGCAGCTAGTGTGGAAAATCAGCAGAGGTATAGGGAAAGGGCTGAATATAAGGGCAAACTAATGAACATTTATGTCAGCATTGGAACAACTTGGCTGAAGTATATTGAGCAAACAGTGATAATTAGAATCTCTGGGAGTGGAACAGAGTATGTGGCAAGATACACAAGACATTTATGTAAAAGAGAACATGTGCTAGGACTATGTTTTATCTAATGACAAAATTCTTATTTCAGCTTGGTCTTCAGATATCTTAAAAATAGTTTCTGATAGTCCAGTTTTAATTTCAGAAGTTAATATTTTACCCATTCAAGTCCATTCATATTAATTCAGTCAGAAATATTTCAGATTCACTTAGACAAGCAGCTTTTGAAGAAATTTTCTGGTTTTGTCTGCCTACAAATGCAGAGCTGGAAAGTAATTAGATATTGTGCCTTGTCGGAGAAGCTGTTGCAGTGATGAAAAATGTTTTTTCAATCCTTTTTTCCGCTGCTGTGGGGTAGAATTTTCCATGATAGCAGATTTCTGATGTAAAGCAAGATTTAACATAATGCTGTTCTTTGGAGACAAAATATTAATGTAGAGATTTGCGTGAAATGAATCTGACAAAAAGGTTAGCACTTGGGGAATGTGGGGAGATAAAATCTACTTATACACAGTAAAGTTACAAAATACAGCAAAATCTTGTGTTAATGTTAGTATTAAGTAAAAAAGCTTGTACACAGTCCAAAGATACTGCTTCTAATTGGGATGTTTTCACCAAAACTCAAAATCTTTAATTTTTATCTGATAATTCATGAGTAACATTAATCTTTTCTAACTTACAGGTTCTTAAGATAGGTCACAGAAATGAGCATTATTCTGTTATGCAAGGTCATTGACTGTGGAAGGACTGTGGGGTGAATAGTTCATGGTTCATCATATTTTTAGCTATCTAGCACTAGATGACTTCTATCTTCCCAACAGTGTCTTTAAGATAGGAACATGTTTGAAGAAAAAGTAGTAAATACTTTAAGCAACATTTTGATTTATATGTGAAATCTGTTTATCTCTTCTGGTAAATATTTAGACTTTGGTAAATTTAGAAACATTTAAATTCAGAATTTGAAGATTAGAGCAGAATAAGATATTAGTAATAATATGTGAATTCACAAATACATTCCTTATTTCTATCTTAACAAGGTATTTTGGGAGTAGTACATACATCTGAAAGCATTCTTGGCTTGGATGAAGTGATTTGTGTTTCTAAGACCTTGCAAGATTCTCTATTTTATTGATGTGTAATAAGGCATAAATGACTTTAATGGTTTATATTTTATTGTATATACTTACCCCAGTTTCAGAACTGGAGAATGATTTTTCACATGAAAGAAAATCTGTCTCTGTATTTTATACCCCAATCAAAGTATATTTCTTTGCAGAAAAAAAAAATGGAGATTTAGGTAATTGCTTCCACAAGTATTTGGCACACAGTTGAAATAGAATTCCTAATCTTTATCATGTGTGGAAGACCAATTACTGTTAAGAAATCAAATCAGAAGATAAGGTGTCTCAAATCCCTATGCATTTACAGTGACATAGAGCTTAGGGCATGGGATAAAACTTTAGGATTTTGCATTCTACACGTACATCACTGTCCATCTGCATCTGCAATGTGTTCAGGAACACACTGAACATGAAGACATGCAGAAAAAAAATCGAAGTAGGCACAACGATGATGATAGAAGCTTTGAAATTACTTAAACCTCTGTGAAATACTCTATAGCCCTTTCATTTTTGGAAACTGCATGATAGTTACCCTTTTGAACATGTTGTTATTGCAAGTCATAGCTGCCAGTGACTGATCTCTTGGGTAGGGTGAATTGCAGTGTGTATCAATGCCACTAGACAGGAGGCTACCATTTCTCTTGCTGAAGGGAGTGAAACTTAGTTCTGCAAACAGAAGATTACTGGTATTAATTGAAGGCATGAATGCAGCTGAAAAGTAAAATCTTATTAGCTGCATTAAGAATTAGCAACATGGAACAAATTACCCTTAACATTAAAAACTAAAATTGGTACTGCTTTTGGGGTAATGATCTACTGATTGGCCTGAGGACATTGCTAGTGACGCTAATGTCGTTAAGCAGTGGTAAAAGGCACCAGCCTGAGGCTTACAGTAAAGTGGCTTACCAACAACCACAGACATCCCTGATCCTCCCCCCTTGCTTATCTGCAGGATACAGCTGTTGCTGAAACCAAGTTAAATGTTCGTGTCTTAGAGAAACAGATTGGCAGGGATACTGAAAATATAAAATCTATTCCCTACGCACAGACCTCAAAGAAAAGCAAAACACAGCAGAGAGTGGTATTTTTGCCCAGAAAGAACTCATGAAGGCCATACAGTCAGCTTCTGAGTTGCTGACAAGTAAGCCTTTCTGATCTCCTGGTAATTTAAATAACTTTTCACAGTCTTCTCTAGAAGCACATTAAACTTTTTCATTTTATGACACATTTATTGCAGGTTACTCTCTGCTGCTTTCTTGCCATTGTAAAATCGAATGAGCGTAGAAGCTAATGTAACATTTTGGAAATGAAATGTCATGGGGCTGGAAACTGCAGGCATTGTGATTCCGTGTGTTAGCATCCTTTTTTTACCTCATGCTTACATTTTATCCATTTGGCAACAGGAAGAGTCAGGAGCTCACAGGTATGTATGTTAGGGTCCCTCCTCGTCCTGATAGTTCCTACTGCTCATTGACACCACTGGGCAATCTCAGTAACTCTGTTTTCCTTATCTTGTCTCTACAGTCTCAATTATGTCATATTGTAGCCTTGGGGTATTTTCTCTTTTTTTTAACTCAGCCCTATTGTTAATGTCCAATAAAGACCTCAGAACTCTGTGCTAATATTCCATGCTGTAAAGGGACTGCAGTGTTACATTGTTAGCCTTGCTGCTGTTAGTCTGTACTTTTCTCTGCTCCTTTATAGCTCTGTATGTAGTTATACAATAGAACATCTTATTGCAAGATGTTTTCACTGGAAAAGTGTTCTTATTTATATCATATTCTGAGTTAGAAAACAATAAAGCCTGTAAAGTTCAAACTGTAAAGTTGACCTTCTTTTGTCTTGCATTACCATGAGTGTCATCATTTTGTTCCTTTAATCTCGGTCAATCAATGGTGAGAGGAAGGACTGGGGTTTCGTATAGTATTTCTTTCTTTACTTAAAATAATATAGAAACACTTGGTGTTTCTTCTTGGCTGGGAATGCCATGCCCACATGAGTGAGAAAGGCAGTATAGCTCTCTTCTGTCAGGAGTTCAGATCTATTTCTGATATAGTTTTGGCATCAAAAGAAAATGGGGGAAAAAAGCGCTCTTCTGTTCCTTGGCTTGTGAAGGACCTGTTGTATAGTAATCCAGATACTGTGGATCAGGGAAAGGTTTGTATTTATTTGCTCACCAGTTTAGATTCTGTGTTGAAAAGACGGTTTCAATAAAACATGGATTTTTGTTTTGTTTTCTCTATAGACAGCTCTCCTACAGCAACAGGCAGATTATGGTAATGTCTTAGAGGAACAAGCAGTGGTTGTGTGATTACTAAGTGGGATCTTTGCCTGCAATAAAATTTTACTTTACAAACTAAATGTGACAACAGAATTGCATGCATAAACTGTTCCTGGGAGCTGAGACCTATTTACAACAAGCAGCCTGGTTACACTCTGCCCATGACTGGTAATCCTTTTAGATTCTGGAACTAGTCTTGCCCTAGTCTGTGAAAGCATGAGTTGCTTGAGCCTGGTGTGCACAGCACTGAAGGCTTTCTTACATGGCTCTCTACAGGCCATACTACAGTCCATGTCCTTTATGAATAAACTTGTAAACCCATAAGAAACGTGGCCCGGAACTGGACACAGTACTGTAGGTGTGGTCTCACCAGTGCTGAGTAGAAGGGCAGGATCACCTGTTGACTTTCCCTAGTCCAGGATACTATTTGCCTTATTTGCAGCAACACTGCATTCCTGGCCTGTGGTCCTCTTGGTGTCCACCAGGACTCCCTGGTCTTTTTTGCCAAGATGCTTCCCAGCTGAGGAACTCTCAGCATATATTGTTGCCAGGTTGTTCCTCCTCAGGTGCAGGACCTTGATGTTCTCATTGTTGAACTTCACAACATTCCTGTCCACCCATTTCTCCAGTATGTCCAGGTCCCTCTGGATGGCAGCATGACCCTGTGGTGTATTAGCCACAGCTCGCAGGTTTCAGTCATCAGCAAACTTGCTGAGGCTGCACTCTGCCTTATCATCCAGATTAATGGATGTTGAAACAAACTGAACCCAGTGCTGGCCCCTGGGGTGCACCATTAGTTACTGGCCGCCGGCTGAACTTCTTGCCACTGATCACCACTCTTTGGGCACAGTAGTCCTTGCAGTTGGCTCATCAAGCCTATACGTCAACAGTGTGTCTGTGAGGATTTTATGGGAGACAACACTGAAAGCCTCACTGAAGTCCTGGTAGACAATATCCACTGCTATCCCTGCATTTGCCAAGCCAGTCATTTCATTGCAGAGTTATCAAGTTGGTTGAGCATGACTTCCTGTTGGTCAGTCCATGATGACTTCTGATTATTTTCTTGTCCTTAATGTGCCTTGAAATTATTTTCAAGATTCATTAATCCATTGCTTTCCCAGGGACTGATGTGACGCTGACTTGACTGTAGTTCCCTGGCTACTCCTTTATGTCTTTTTTGAAGATAGGAGTGAGGTTTGCTGGGCCTTCAAATAGCTATCCCAATCATCATCATCATTCAAAGACTATAGAGTGACTTCACAATGTCAGCAAATTCCATTGGCACCTGGAGGGTGCATCCTGTCAGATCTCATGGACCTATGTGTGCCTGTTTTGTTTAAGTATTCTCTAACCTAATTGTCTTCCACCCAGGGTGGGTTTTCCTTTCTCCAGCCTTTCACCCTGCTTCTGGGACCTGAGATTGCTGAAGGTTGGGCTTGCTAGCGAAGACTGAGGCAAAGAAGCCATTCAATACTTAAGCCTTTTCCACATTCTATGTCATTGAGGCCCTATCTCATGCAGCAGTGGGTGTGCATTTTCCATTGTCTTCCTTTTGTTCCCTCTGTATGTAAATAAGCACTTATTGCCCTTGATGCCTCTCATCAGATTCAATTCTAATTGGGCTTTGGCTTTTATAACTGTGTCTGCATGCTTGGATTTAGTCTATATACCTCCCAGGTTGCCTGTCACTGATTCCACCTTTTTTATATTTCCTTTTTATGTTTTAATTTGGTCAGCAGCAATATGTTCATCCGTGCAGACCTCCTGGATTTTTTGAACATCTTCCTGCTTCTTAAGATGGACTGTTGTGGAACTTGGAGGTGATCCTTTAATATTAATCATCTTTCTTGAGTTCCTCTTCTCTCCCGGGCCTTATTGAATGGGACACTTCCAAGCAGATACATGAAGAGTCCCAAATCTGCTTATCTGAAGTTCAGAACTGTGATTTTGCTTTTTGCCGTCCTTCAATCCCTTCCCAATACTGAACTCTCATATCATGGTCACTGCAGCCAAGTCTGCCTTCTTCCTTCACAGTCCCAGAGTCTTTTCTTTTTTTGTTAGTCTGAGCAGAGCATCTCTTACTGTTTTTCCTGTCACTTGGAGCAGGAAGTTGTCACTGATATTCTCCGAGATCCTCCTGCACTGTGTATGCCTTGCTGCATTCCCCAAATGGGTTAAAGTCTCCCCCAAATTAGCCAGGACTGTGAATGTGAAACTACTTCAAGCTTTGAGCAGGAAAGTGGACTAGGACTTTCTCACATCCAAACTGGATGATCTTATGATCCTGGAATGCTTGTACATTTCTCAGATTATCATATGACCATCTGTGTTTCTCTCCTGTGGGGAGAGATCTAACGTTTAGCTGCAAGAGGTGACTTCTTCTTAGGGCAATATGCCATTAGTATGGGGTTATTCACAGGTCAAGGTCTGTATGTAGCCCCTCAGGATGATTTGCAGGTGAACTGGGTTTGCATGGCCAAGTTTTGGGGTGGGAGGGGCTACAGGGGTCGCTTCTGTGAGAAGCTGTCAGCTGTTTCCCCCTTGTTCGGCAGAGCCAACGCCAGCCAGCTCCAGGACAGACCCATCACTGGCCAAGGCTGACCCAGTTAGAAATGGTGGTAATGCCTCTGTGATAACATATTTAAGACTCTGGGTGTTTTTAAGGTATTGAGAGAACCTGAATGAGTATTGATACTTGTAATAAAATGAGAGTTAAGCTTTAGTACATAGCATTAATTGCAGGAGAGGAATGTAGATAATTGTTTTCTTTACATGCTGGAAATGGGAAAACTTTTTACATAGTGCATAAAGTAGCTGTTTTCTTCATGGACTCTTAAGTTCTTCAACTAAGCAAATCATATATTCTAATGGGCTTAGCTTGATTGGATCATTCTGCTTTAGTCTTATTTTTTGTTAACCACTAGAATATGTAGTTCCCCTTCCTGACTGTTTCCTGTGAATGAGGCCCACACTGGGATTACGTCACAGTTTTAACAGGCTGTTAGGTATTTGAAAATTTTACATCTTTGTTTACAGGAAGGTAAAGAACCTGTTTACATTTGCATTGTATATGGTTTCTGGAGCAGCTGTTTATGCCAATAAATCCATGTAAGATTCCTGCTGTAGTTACCCAATGGCACCTAGTTGAAAGTTTTCATCTGATTCCTCCTGTTTTCAGTAGATGATTTCCTCATAGAGTAAGTGTTTTTCTCCCTTTCCACTGGTAGTTCAGTATAAAAAAAGAGTAGTCATCAATGAATAACAAAAAATGTCAACAGAAGAAAATTAGCTACCATTGGACATTAGGAAGGTGGAGAGTTTGGGAAGAAAAGCCTCTTTGGGAAGACCAAGGCATTTCTCTCGTCCTCTTAGCTCTTAGCTGTGCTGGATGTTTTGCTCAGTAACACATCAGTTCTTTTTTCTATTTCCTTGAACAGCTTGATGAAAGACAAACAGTTAGGGCAGCCAAGAGAAATAAATTTCATGACATCATTTTCGAGTGTATATGTTTAAGTTAATTAGTTATGCTCAATTTTATTTTTTTGTTCTCTAATCTGTCTAAACTATGTTACAGGCACCACTGATCTGTGAAGACTAAATAATGTGCAGGCTTGTACACGGTATTTTCTGACTAGGAAGAAAAAACTCTTGTTTATTTCTCTTAACCTCTGTTGGGGAACCTTAACCATGGGAAGAAAATAGGAAACAGGTCTGATACAGAACTAAATGTTTACTGATGTATTTTTAAACCAGTGAAGGGTACTGACATTATCAGGTGAAGACAGTATAAACATTGCTGCAGACTTTTAATTGTATATTGACTAAGAAGTGGATTTTTTTTCCCAACTGTGTTATACATCTGGTGATTAATCTAGTATCCATTAGGAGTGCAAGACATCAGTGCTATGCACAATAAGTTCTTTCATCCTGAGGCCAAGAACCATTTTGCAGGCGTAATGCAAGGATGCCTACAGATCTGTGTGGGTGTACATAAACTCTAACCTGAACATCTTGTAGTGTTCTCGAGTGGGAGGGTAATTTCGCCTCTTCATTGATTTTGCTGATGTCTCTTATGAGCAAGTAGTGCCATTTCCCTCAACCTGTGATGAATTGTGTGTGCTATACAATGTGGGCTATTGCTCACCAGAGGATTAAGCAGGAGCAACAAACCTGCTTTATTTTCTTCAAACTCTTTCATGGGTGGAAGACACTTACGTCATCTTGTACAATTGCAGCATTTTGACACAGAAAAGAAGACTTCTGGTTTTTCTAGAGCAGACTGCCTGGGTTGACAAAAATGCTTACATTGCATCTGGATTGTTTGCAAAAAATTGCTACATGACTTTTACTGAAATCTTCAGAAGTAAAGAAATTTTATGAGTAGTCTTAGCACTGTTAAATTAAGCTATCTGAAGTACCTGCAGTAACCATGGTATTTAAAAGTCTGGATTAATGCAGCACTTCTTTGTCTGGGATATGGTACATACTGTACTTGGATTTTAATGGAGCCATTTATACAGATTTTATATTTTCTCATAAAACTCCTCAAGGTGAATGAAAACAAGCGTGGGCTAAATGTTTTCACTTCTCAGTGCTCTTTCTGTTACAGAATCTTGCTGGCTTTCTTAATTGCTAACTTATGCAGTTTCTTTGTCTTCTAGAATGTCGGGTGGTGAAATCTACTTCCTATACGAAAATAGCTTCGAGTTCACGTAGGAGCACCACCAAAAGCCCAGGCCCATCCCGACGCAGCAAGTCTCCTGCTTCTACTAGCTCAGGTAAAGCAAGCAAACAATCTTTCTTAACAACAGTAACCATTCTGTTTCAATAGAGTGGGCAATGCACTTAAAATTTCACGTTTCTGTGGAAAAACATATGTATAGAACAGTTGATGGTAAAAATTCACTTGTTTTCTCAGCGGCATCTGAGATCAAATGTCTTCCCAATACAAAAATGAAGCTTCAACATCTTATAAATTATACTCTGGCATTACAGTGATTCAATTCACTTTATTTTTTCACACATTTTTGCTTCCAATACTTAAACACTGAGGAAAAAATGGTAGTCTTTGTACTAGGAACTGAATGAGAACAATGCAGAGAGTAGCCCAAGTTATGCAGCGTAAGATCTGTGTTGCCAAAAGGTTAATTTCACTATCTTTTTTGTATTTTCTTTCTGAGGGCATGAAGAGGCAGTAGTGTGGAAAGGATTGATTAAAGATCATAAGGATACTGAGAATAGGAGGGCAGGGTAGAGAAAGAATGCAATTACAGACGTGAATGTGAGGTGCAAAGATAGCTGAGGAAGAAATGTCAGAATTTACCTAAGAAGCCAGTGATATAGGTTGTAGAACACACAGCAGAAAGCTGTGGAGTTCTGTCTGAGGGGTCTTAGTTTGGCTGCCTTTGCAGTAGCTCCTACTAGATAGCCGATGACTTGTTCACCCCTGGAGCTTTTTCCCAAGCAGAACAAATAAATAAACAAAAAAGTACATTAGATTGACAGTATTGGTGCCTGAAGGTACAAATAATACTGGGTGTGAGCCAGTTGAGAAGACCCATTCAAGCCTTTGCAGAATTGCTTGTGAATACAGATTTTGCAAGAGGTCAACATTAGAGCTGTCTGAAATTCATCTCCCTCTTCTGCCAACAGGAAAGCAAATGGCATCCTGGAACCTGCATCCAGCGCCATAAGGGCTTTTTGGGGAGGTGATGATCAGAATGGTCCAGTGCTGGTTTCAGAGAGGGTAGGGATAGACCAACTGGAACTTTTTTCTTTTTTATGGAAAGACAAAAGTGAGAAAAAATATTCTTACTCTGGGAAGGAGGAAAGTGGGAGGGATAGGATGAGACAGAGGCGTAGATGTGGGTAGCAGGGCTGGGAGGAAACTCCTACACATCCTAGAGAACAGCTGAGATACAGAAACCTGAAAAGAGGTAATGGGATGAAATATAAATTGTGAGGAACAAGTCCAGAGTAACTCTTTCATAAACATGTTAAGTTACTTTCTTTATAGCTAGGTGGAACAGAGTTAAATTAAACTTTAGCAAGGGAGGTCCTGTCTGGTGTGTGAATGTTACAGGCTCTGGGTGTTTTTTCTAATGAATATTTGTGAGTACAGGTAATGAACACTGAACTGTGTATGCTCATTTCTATGTGAAATAACGGTCCTGCTATGCATAACAAATCTATAGGATTTCTGTGGAACTAGCAACATTTTTTCTGTGTTGACTGTGTGATACCACGTTAGTTTTGGTCCTGAGAAAAAATAGTACCATGTTTACTTAAAGATGCTGGGGAAGTGTGGTGAGTAAATCTTAGCTTCTTGCAGATCACTTCTATAAAGGTCTGAGAAGAATACATTGCATACTTCAAAAGATCAGGAGATTATTTTACAGCCTATGGAGAAAAGGAAATGTTTTTACTATACCACAATAATAATTAACATATCATTAAATTTATAGCAAGAAATAAAACAGTGTAGTGAAAATATTAAAAATGCAAGCCATTTTGGATGGTGCTGTGCTGATGACAAATGTAACCATCTTAAACATTTTTTACGTGAAAATAAATTTATAGGAACTAGGCACATGTTAGTTTGTCACCAGCAGCATTTTTTGGGGTCCAGGTCTAGGGCCAGTTTTGTTCAATATTTTT